>CAUYRT010030866.1:0-32750 GCA_963574885.1 Lepilemur ruficaudatus
TGAATATATAGTACTTTAAAGTCATAGCAATAAGATGCATTATCAACATTATTATGATTTTCATATCACAAAATTTTATCATAAATATTAAATATATTATCAAAATGTCAGCCAGTATATAAATTCTATTTTGGGGACAAAATTGTATCTTTTGTTTTTGCCGTGGTAGGCCCTAGTTCTTTGCAAGAAAAACAGGTGTATTAAAGAAAAATTGAGAACCATTGGTCTGAAGCATTCCTCATGGTAGAATATTTGAAACAACTTTATTTTTGGAACTAGAAATCCTCAATATAAACCCTGTCTTAGCTATCACCAGTTTTATAGCTTTGGAAACCAGTTTAAATTTGCTAAATATTTCTGAAATTGGAATGATAATCATTACTTACCTCACAGGGTTGGATACTTATCAAATGAATTATGAAAATACATTGCATGCTTTGATGCAAATGCTAAGATTTTTAAAAATGAATTCATGTACTAAGATTTAAAAGAAAGTATAATAAAACTGTCTCAGGGTCTAATCTTGACTATAGTCACTGACCAGAACATCAATGTGGGCATATTATTAAACCTACTGATTTTATCTATAAAATGTGGTTAATAATATTTCCTTGCAGGGTTATTGGGGTGAGTAAATGAAATGACTAATACTTAACACATGCCTGCCTTTCAGTAGATATAGGCATCATTGTTATTATCTTATTTTGTAATTATAACTGCTCATATTGTTATTACCCACCCACAAAACTTTTTATTAGCTTAAGCTTTTGAAAAATCTGTATCTAATATTTGACAATTAACTAGAAATGTCACCTCAGTCATGTGTTCCTGGGCAAGTAGTTAAAGGCTAGGCAATAGTCATTGTCTTGTGTGTTACTCCTCACCCTGCTGATATTTCACTAATGGAAAGCTCCACATCGCTTCAGTGTATTTGAGGGCAAAAGGATTTGGTGTTAGCAGCTTAAGGGCACCCCTTCTCATAGCTCTTATATATATATATATATAGACTAATGGCAGAAATAAACTTGATGGAATTTATAGGATGTGTCTCTGGTTCATTATTTTTTACTCTTTAAACATGAAGTTCTTGAAAGCTAATCTGAAATGTTCATTACTATCTCCACTAGTGTTGTTTTCTCCTGGATATTCTTTAATTGCAATCCTGGATGGAGATAATAATAGCTTTCTTCTTGAGGTTAAAATGATTTCCTTTTCAGCCTTTTGTGTGAGCTTTCTGCTTCTCAACACAAACTGCAATAATGTATTTGTGAAATCCATATCATCTTTTAAAAAGCAAAGCTTTGCAAAAGCACTGCAGGTGTATCTAGAGACTATCTCCTTGTCCTGTATAGCAGTGTTAAGGTTTAAGATAATCAATTATTACTCTCTCATCAAAACCAAAAGTGCTGAAGTGTCCTTAAGCTCTCAGCAAGAGTGATTTCACTTATAATGAAGGAAATTGAATCTATTATGGATATCACTTGCCTTGCTACAATTCCTTCAAAAAATAAAGGATGTAGCAAAAGGGGATTGATTTAAAAGGAAATATTTAGAAGCATGGAAAACAACAGCATCCCAGTTATTTTTTCAAGATCGAAATGAAAAATTATGCCTTGTTAATATCCTATTCTAAGGAGTTTTAAATATGGAACATATTAAATGTACTAGAACATATTAGAGACAGGCACCCGGATCCCTTCTGTCCTGACAGTGTTAATGGTCATCATGTAGCTACTGGCCTTTCATTTACAACACTGTTAACAGATTTTACATTTTTTTAATTGCTTGGTATTCTGGTACAAAAATAATAAATGCTATCTCTCTGGAGTATCAATCCTGATTGCTTGTGCGATTAGTGCCTTCTGAAGAGTAATTTTACTGTACTCTTAGATGTATTGCTAAGTTTTTAATTTAGTAGACAGACACCTGAAAGTTCTGTATTCTATATAGGTCATAGATTATTTGCTCAGGAAAAAAAAAGGAACATTTAAGTAATGAAGGTCGATAATAAAAGTACTCAGGGTAATGTTACACTAAACTGATGGTCCTGTTAGGTAGCCTGGTGAAATTTAAACTGGAGGGAGACTGTTAATAGATTTTGGAAGTCAGTAACTTAGCTTCACCCTGATTCTAAGAAAAGATGCTCCTGTTGAAATGCTATGGCATATCTAAGGTTTGTGGCATTTATGGTGCTCATAAAACTGTAGAGCCATAAAATATCAAGGAAGTTTTACAAAATCAGCCCCAAGGAGCAATTCAAAATCAGCTGGTTAAATTAAACTGTCTTGGCAATTTTTTTTAAAGACACGTGAGCCAAGGAGGAGGTTAAATGGAGGTTCACTCTCTCTCCTCACTCCCCAAATGTCATGATTTCATAAGTCATTCCTCCTTCTTGGTGCTCAAGTTTTATTTTCCTCTGTATTAGTCATTGGAGGGAAATAATATATTTGAAAAATACATTTTAAAAGCTACAATTTTGCCTAAATCATTTACAGTTGCTCTTTTGCAGGTAGTCACTCTGACTTTATTGTATTCAACCTGGGAAGCTGACAGGTAGAGGTCAGGCATTATGGAAAAATCAACCCTCTCTCATAGCTCTGAAGACATTTCCACTTCACACAATTCAGAGCTGGTTTTTGCTTTTGTTGTTGCTGTAATAATTTTATAAAAAGTTTTTGTGTATAATATGTTCCTGATCTGTATCTGCGTTACTGAAAACATAATTTATGTGAAAATATAAATTCCACAATGCATGTGTACACCATTTTATAAAGTATAGGAAGGATATTTTAACTTGAACACACACACAATTCTTTCTATCCATTGGTCTACATGTCTGTTTTTATTCCAGTACCATAATGTTTTAATTACTACTAAAATCTTCGTAGCATAATTTGAAATCAGGAAGTACATTGTTTCCAGCTTTGTTCTTCTTGCTGAAGATTGCGTTAGCTATCCAGGGTCTTGTCTCTTGTGGTTCCATGTGATTGTTAGGGTTGTTTCCTGTATTTCTGTAAAATAATGCCATTGGAATTTCAACAAGAAGTGCATTGAATATTTAGATTACTTTGGGTAACATTAACATTTTGACAATATTAATTCTTCTGATTCACTAACATGGGATTTCTTTCAATTTATTTTTGTCTTCTTCAAAGCTTTTAAATAATATTTTATAGTTTTCATTGTACAGAGTTCTCACCTTGGCAGTTTAATTTATTGCTAAGTATTTTTCATGCTATTGTAAATGGGATTATTTTCTGAACTACTAATAATGAACTATTCAGATAGTTCATTATTGGCATATGCAACTGAATTTTGCATGTTAATTTTCCATCCTGTAACTTTTCTGAATTTTTTTTAATAGTTAGAACATTTTTTGATTGACTATTTAGGTTTTTCTACATATAAGATCATGTTATTTGCAAAGAGAAAATTTTATTTCTTCTTTTCTGATTTGGTTGCTTTCCCCCCCTCCTCCCTGCCCCATTACTATGAGCTTCTCTCTTAGAGATGTTTTTGCTGAATACATAAAATTTAATATGTTTTGTTTTCATTTTCACTTAGGTTTTTTTGTTTTCCCTTTTGAATTCTTCTTTGATCTATGGTTGTTCAGTAGTACGTTGTTTAATTTCCACATATATGTGAATTTTCTAACTGTTAATTGATTTCTAGTTTTACACTATTGTGGTCAGAAAGATGCTTGATGTGCTTTCAATCTTCTTAAATTTGTTAAGACAATTTTGGCTATAACATATGATCTATCATGATGCATCTTCCATGTGCACTTGAGAGCAATGTGTATTCTACCGCTATTGTAGAGAATGTTCTGTATCTGTATGTTGGGTCCATTTGGTCTAAATTATAGTTCAAGTCTGACGTATTGATTTTCTGTTTGGGTGACCTATCCATTGTTGGAAGTAGGGTATTGAAGTCCTCTGCTGTTATTGTATTGCTGACTATTTCTTCCTTCATTTTTGTTAATATTTATTAAATACTTTATACGGTGCCTTAATGTTGCATATGCATATTGTATGCATATATTTATAATTGTTATGTCCTCTTGATGAATTTACTCCTTTGCCATAATGTAATTACCCTTTTCGTCTCTTCTGACGGTTTTTGACTTCATATTTATTTGGTCTGATATATGTCTAGCTTCTACTAAGCTCTTTCAGTTAACATTTGCATGTAGTATTTTTTTCCCATCCATTTACTTTTAGTCTATGTGTGTCCTTTCACCTGAAGTGAGTATTTTACAGACAGCATGTAGTTAGTGCTTGTTTTTTTTCTTTTTTCTTCTTTTATTTTTAAATCCATTCAGCCACTTTACACCTTTTGATTGGAGAACTTAATCCATTTAAAGTAATTATTGAGAAGAAAGGACTTTGTATTGCTATCTTCTTGACTGTTGCTGTAAGTTTTATAAATCCTTTGTTTCTCTCCTCCTCTCTTGCTGACTTCTTTTGTGATTTGATAATATTTTGTGGTGTTATGCTTGATTTCTTTCTGTTTACCTTTATATGAAATATGGGCATACTTATGCAATACCACTTTTTTGATTTTACACACACTGACACATACATACACATATCTACTTAATAGAAAAACCCAATATATTTTCACATACATATTGTACTTAGCTGTTTTTCAAGAAATGTTGTTTGAAGGTGATGATACTGCAAGTTATGTATTTTGAATTTAGTGTGAAAATAATGCATGGTTTTTATAGAAATGACTTGCTTTGTTGGAAATGGCTGTTTTTCCTGTATATTGTATTTTGAATTTGTCACGAAAATGATACTTTGAAAGGAAATTTCAATACCTAGAAAATGAGTTACTCCACATGAGATGTTTATGAGTTGGAGCTTACTGTTGTGTGATTCAGGATTAGATTGTGGTCGAAAAATAATTTTTTTTAGTTGAGTAGTTGTTCCAGCAAGAAAGGCAAAGCTTTGCTGTCAGATTTTTCAAATGATGAAATACTATGGGGCTGGAATAAAATAAAATGAAACACTAAAGCAAAGCAATCTATGTTTATGCTAAAGAACATCTATACATGATAATATACATGATATCTTACAACTATTTCAAGAAGGTATATTTCAATCAAGATTTCTTTTGCACTGTATGAACATTGATGCTGTATAGCTGATAGGAGTGAATGCAAATCCTACACCACACTCGGAGCATATTTTGTTTTGTTGAGGCAACTTCTCAATTGTGATATCATGAAAGAAATTTTAAATTAAAAGCATATTTAATGGCGTTTTGTAAGTTATGGTGCTTTATACTATAGCCGGTACATTTCTTTAATTCCCAAGACAAACTTTTGGTGTTTCAGGGCAGGCATTATTTTCACTATTTCACCTGTGAGGAAACCAGCGAGGCATAGAGAGGTTGACACATGGCCATTGCAACCTGTACTTAGAACTTGACCTGTGTCTTGTGTCTTCAAATGAAGTACTTTTCCCTTCCTGTTTGACTAAAGTTCTTGATTATTCTTGCTATAATAAGGTGGTATAGGATGGTCATTTATGTAGAGAGGTAGTTCAATTCATTCCATCACCTCTGGGAAACACAACACATGGATTAACTTTAATAAACTTTGAGCACAGTAGCTGGAACAATTAATGGAATTGATGTTTGTTGAATAAATGAATGAATGCATATAAAATTTATGAATGAAATAATCAGTAAATTAAATAAAATAGATTGATATCCCATTAGCTGAAGTAGGAAATGGAATTGTTTCATCAAAATTTCTTTCCCCCCCTA
The DNA here is from genome assembly GCA_963574885.1 of Lepilemur ruficaudatus. Classification (NCBI taxonomy): domain Eukaryota; kingdom Metazoa; phylum Chordata; class Mammalia; order Primates; family Lepilemuridae; genus Lepilemur; species Lepilemur ruficaudatus. Next base: position 5,776 of record CAUYRT010030866.1, read on the forward strand.
GGTTTCAGCTATTCATAGAAAGTTAGCCCAGCCACTCCATATAACAATTATGACTACCATAAATTTCAGAAAGTTCTTCAGTTAATCATCAGCCTAGTGGTGCAAGCAGGGTTTGGAGGATAGATCTCCAGCTGAGAAAAGTTTCTATGCCTTTGCTGAGTCTTTCCTCCAATGTCTGTAGCTTACAATTATGTTTGTCCTCTTTGAGATTTATAGGATTCCTTAACTCCCTTATGCTGATTATTTTAAAGAGAAAAAAGGGTAGCACAATATATAGCAGGAAATTAACTTTGAGTGTTGGATCTGTTCTTTAAGAATCTTGTGCAAGTTCACATATTTCAAATCCAGCGGACACAAGGTTTTTTCACTAGGGCAACACTTAATAAACTGAGTCTAATGGAACTTGGGTTTCCTGAAATGTTGATAAAATGTCAGGGCCTCTGGTCAAACAAGTTTACTGAATTATTTCTACATATGTTTTTGTCATGTATACTAGCCTTTTAAAGACTCTGGAAAATTGTTCTTCAAAGAAATCAGTTAAATATAAACTTAAACTCGTCACATTCATGAACACTAACATTCTACTGCCTGTTTTTGTTTGTTTGTTTATGGAATTCCTCTTATTAGCTTCAGAACCTACTGCTATTTGGATTATAGTTTAAAAATGCTACTTTTAGCATTTTGGTATAAAAACTACTGCATATGATATGAAAAATCCTGAATTTGAGTCTTAACTCTTTCAGCTAACTTAGCTCAATGTATTTGAGTAAGGCACTACTCTAGGTATCAAGTTAAAACATTTTCTTTTCAGGAGTTTTAACAACAAACTTAAATCACATACTTGAAAGTATTTTTAAAAGTTCTCTCCAAAAGTAAAATCTTATTAGTGAAAGCCGTGAGAATACAGAGGATTGATTGGAGCAAAGTTCCTTGAATTTCAAGTTTCGCTTGTTTATCTATTTGTCTAAAGACAAATAACTTCTATGTAAACTTATTGATTCAAAAGCATTGCTTCTACGCTAAATTTATATTAAACTGCAGAAAACTTATTTTTAATATTTAACTGTAAGGATAAAGATGGGCAACATCTCCTGGAATAGAAGTAGAATTAGGCAAAAGTAGATGTACAAAGTTGCATTTAGATGTAGTTTAAGTTATTAGAACTGACTACAAATAAAAAAAATACAAGTGATATAATAATTCTCAAATTTGAAAATTATATTAATAATAAATAATTTTAGCAAAGAAGATTTGATTAATTATATAGTTTGAGAATGACTAAATCACCTGAAAAAAAATATTTCAAAGTTTGCATTTATATTTTTTCTATGGCCACCTGAAGAATTATTTTGGATATTTAAAAAAATTTGATAAAGCAGAATTCAGTGGCTAGATTGAAGCAGGACAATAATTCTATTTGGTCACAATAGAGCAAGTATGTACCTCTAAAAAGTCAATAGTAATATACTTTGGATGAGTAAAATATCTAATTAGAACATTTCAAAAATTATGTAACTTTTCCTAAATGTGTTCTATAGTGTGTTTTCTTTAGAATCATATGATATTCTTATTAGAAAGGCATCTTTCTATTCCCCATCCCAGATCTTTTAAAAGTTAGAATCTTTGAATATTAAAGATATGTTGCATTTTTATCAAGAAATTTCACGTATTATTTGACATCTATGTTTTGAAATTGAATATTGTCTTATTAGTGGATGAGGCAATCCAATTGAGATTTGAGATAGAGAATAATTTTGAACAACATAATCACCATAACATTTTTCTTTTATACTCCTTGGTAATATGTGTTAAACAGATTCCCTGAGTAAAAGATATGAAATTCACAGAAAAGCAAATACAAATGGCTCTAAATGTAGAGAAAATTCTCTAACTAGTAGTTACAGAAATGCTAGTTAATAATAACTAAATATTACTTTAAGTTTAACAGATTTTAAAAATTCAAATAGAATGATAATACCATCATAGGGAAGAGATTCTCCTATATTGTTTGTGGAAATATTATTATGTTTCCACAAGACTAGACTAAATAATAGACTAGATTAAATAATACTAGTCTTTTTGGAAGGTTATTTGGAAATAGCCATTAAAATTAAACTATTTAATAATTTCAATAGTTTAAAATTAAACTATTTTACTCCTTGATCCAGCAATCCCACACCTGAGGCTCTACATCATAGAAACAAAATCGCCAATAATTAAGAATATATACTAAGGCAATGTTCAAAATTGCAAAAACCTGGAAACACAGTAACTTCCCATTGATTGATGTTCTGTCACTCCTGCGGAATATTATATAGTGTTTAAAGTTATGCTACTTGAATTAGAGGAATTTCTTTGAGGTGTTTCCAAGTGAGAAAAATTGTAGAGAAAAGCATACCATAATGTCCCATTAAATGATTCAAACACTCCAATCCCCAATGCCTCTCTATTCCTGAATCTTAGTTATGTTTTTGTGTGATTACATGATCATGGCCAAAACTAAGAAAGAAACAGGCCAAGTTCATAATTGGGTTACTCAGGTTGCAGTGTTGATGCAGAAGGGGAGGAAAGAATTGACATGATAAGGATTTAGAGAAGCAGGAGAGAAAAAGAAATAAAAAGAATGAAAGAGAACAAAGGGTTGTGTTAAAAATATCCCAGTATGTGATGTGTGAAATAATCTCATTCATGCTAAAATGTGTGTATGTGTATGTATTTAAAAAAAAGTTATTGCTATGTCTTTAGGCTAGGGACATGTTTATCTTATTATACAAAATGTGAGTTAATTTATAGTATGTTATATAACATGATTATATATATTTTGGTAAAAACAAACACACGAACTTCCCCCTTTACAGTTTGCTTGTAAGTATCTGTAGGTTGTTCATGCATAGAGAAAGGTGAAGAAGGGTACTCAGCTGCCTGTTGTCATCGATTAATTCACAGAAGTGAGATAGAGGGTGTGGATTACAGAGGGAGATGATCAGCTTTTTAAAAAATAAATCTTTCTATTGTCTCACTTTCATAACACTCATGTATTAATTTTGTATTACAAAAAATATTTTAAATATAGACCCAATATTGTAAAATATCTCCAGAGTAAGTGTCTATTGTTGCTGAAATATATTAGAAATTCTCACCAAATGAATAAGAGTAATTATGTGGAAAACAGTTTTTATGCTTGGACTTATCTTGGATTAGTATTTCAATATGGTCTCTTGACCAGGACTCCAATAATTTATGCAAATATACATTTAATTAATTCTTTAAACATTTTATTTGTCTTGCATTTTGTCTCATTCTAAAATGCAGACAGATGCAAACTTTTAACAAGTTTCTTGTAGCTGCTTTCAAAATAAGCTCTGTATTTCTTGGAGTTCAGATAATGTAGTGCTATTTTCTATAAAGTGACATTAGAATTAGAACAAGTTCTTGCACCAGGACTGCAGCATACACTGCCACCTTCACTCCGTGTGCCACAGCTTTTGGTTTTAACTCTCCAAAGGAGGCCCTGCTAGAAAAGCAGACTGCTTTTCTAATTTATAGACAAAAATCTTTTACACGCCAGAAACAGCTGTATTGAATATGAATTATCATTAAAACTTATCTATAAACTGTATGGATTATACTTTCATAATATTTTCTTGTTGCTTTTAAATTAATCATAATTAGTTAGGAAAAATGAAATTATTTCTTTTCAATTGCTCCTACCTAAACAATTTCCAAAAAGAATTTTAAAAAAAATAGCTTCAGATCCTAGTTGAAAAGGTTACTAGTTTAAGATACTCCTGGAAGTCAAACTTGTAGCAATTTCAGAAATCGAGACGGTATCATGATGCAAAGGAATAAACAGCAACATCAACAAACTAAATTTAAAAACCTGCACAGAACACAGGTAGAAGCTAAAAGCTGACAAGAACTTATCTGAGTGTGTTGGTGGTGAGGTGCAGGTAGAAGTGAGGGAGTTGGCTACGGAATGGAATGCCGGACATCCGAAAATAACAGTGTAATGATAAAGCTTAACGCTAAGATTTAAGTGTTGCCATATGCTCTCTCCCCTACTCCTGTGTAAGCCATTGCTTGCTCCCTTGCACAGAGGTTGGTGAAAGAGCTCTCAGACCATAGTGTGAAAGAGTCATATCACTGTGGCTCAGAATCACTGCTGAGGGCAGGGGTTGATATCATCAGGTGGATGTGTGTGTTCACCATCTGCTTCAAAAGACCCCTTCCTTCTTTAAACTTTGTGCAACAACGAGATGTTAATGGACAATTTACAGACAGTACCTCTTCCCAATGATGCTTCTTTCTAAGTGTTTAGAGGTGAATTTCTCACTAGAGACTTTGCCTATTATAATGCCAGTACTATTATTATCTATAATGATTTTTTTAAAATATAGCATGGGGGTTCTTTGATTTATGGCTTATACTGTTTATCTTCTTAAATACAGACAAAACTTGAATTTCTCTCCCTCCCTAATACACGTTAGTATTAATAAACGGAGTAGGGAAAAATTCCAGAGGAACATGCACATACACCAAAATAGGTAGACACTGACAGGTACAAACATGAAAAAACAATTACAACAACTGGAGAAACATATTATAGCTTAGTACTGATGGAACTGATATCTAAAATAAATATAATACCTCTATGTGTAAATCTGGGAACTTCCACACTACTGCCATGGCAGGGTAACCAGTAAAAGAAATTCCTTCTTGCTATAGCAATTAAAAAATGAATCAAAAAATATGTCTATATTAAAAAACTGTGTTCAGACTTTGAACAGAAGGCAACAGAAGATTGTGATCATTAAAAGAAGAGAAACTACCTAGATGAGCCCTACCATCACTTCAGTTTTGAGCTCTGTATGGGTTTCTCCTTCCTGTGCCATAGCCTAGAAATGGTTTGTGCCAGAGCTCAAAAGTTTTGCTGAAGTAAGGAAACGAAGATCAGAATTTCAGGAGGTTAAGGTGGCAGGCACTTGTGCAGGTGGGAGAAAGACAGATAAAGAGCTCCAGAAATTTGTATGGAGGTTCCGCTAAGTCTGCTATTGAACACTCAGCTGTGTATGTAGAGAGAGAAACGTCACGGGTTCGGGCAAGAGCAACTATCAGAAAACTATAAATTGAAAAATAACCAGAACTCAGTCATGGTTGATTCATTCACTTTCTGATGAGCCAGAGTAAAGAGACATCATCATAACACTTGAAATATTTTGTAGATACCCCAGGAAGATCATGCTTGGGAGGAGGTGAAAGTGAGCCTTGTGAGTAAGGATTGCTTAACACTCACACTAGAAAAGCTTCAAACAAGCCTTGAAAGTATAAAGTTGATTCAAGCATAACTTAACTGCCAGAAGAAAAAAACAAAACAATACCTTTTTAAAAATAAAATCCAAACGTTCAGCAACTTAATATCACAAAGCCAGGAATGAATACAAAATTATTAGGACCAAGTGAAGCAGGAAAATCTGATCTTCAACTGAGAGAAAAATCAGAAAATAGAAACAGAACCAGAAGTGACAGTAATGATTAAATCAGGAGAAAAACACTCTAACCTAGTTACTAAAAATTTGCCAGAATTTTAAAAGAAAACATGGGCATAGCGAAGAGGTAAATTGAAAACATATAAAAAAGATTAAGTGAAACTTCTAAACTAAAACCAAAATATCTGATTTAAAATTTTCACTAGCTGGGCATAACAGGAATGTGGACACTTTAAAAGAAAGTTATCTGTGAACAGAAATAGATAGGAACAGAAACTACCAAATAAGCTATCTAAACTATATATGTTGTGTATATTTAAAATTTTTTAAATTAGAAATTTAAAAATGAGCAAAAGTCTCAGTGAACATTGGCACAACATCAAATTGTCTAAAGTCTGTAATTGGAATCTCAGGAAAAAAAGGAGGGTGGCAGAAAGTATTTGAGGAAATCACGGTCAAAATTTGTATAAACTTAATATAGACCAATAAACTACAGAGATAAAAGAAGTTTAACAAATTCCAATCAAAAAAACCCAAACTATGTATTTGATATTTCCCTGGTAAGTATAAAATAGAAAACTGGACATATGGGTTTGAGCTTCAGAGAAAATTTCTGTAATGCAAAAATAAGCCTGAAGTATAATTTCACAAGGATAATAATTGAAGCGCTGCGTGAGGTCTCCCAAAAAAGAGAACGTGGAATGAGAAAAAGAGAAGGGCGAGAATGGTACCTTGAAATATTTCAATATTTTATATGTGATTGAGAATCACGACCACAAGTGAGACAAAAAGCAAACAGTTAAGAAAAATAAGGAAGCAATCAACAAACTTTTTATACCTGAATATCCTCTCAGCTGAATTTTGGTTGAATTAATCATATTCCCCAGTTCAGGGTATACTATTACCGTTGGCACCACACAACAAACTATGTGATTGATTGATTTCTTTACATCTCGTACTATTTCCTATCTGTCCCCTTACCCGAACTTGATGAAAAAAATCATTTAGATTACCAGTATATTCAAGAAAAAGCAGCAAGTACCCAGCCTATAGCAATACATTTAAGCAGCTGTGGCCACTGTCGCAAGGTGTATAGTACTCCACTTTCAAGGATCAGTAATTTACATACATGTAACTCCCGGTCATATTTCTTAACTTTTCTTTCTGACCATCCTTGATAACCTATTCTGTGTTATTCACCACTTTCTGCTCATTTTCCCATATTTAGTCTCCCGTGGCTCTTTTTTGACCTGTGCTGGTCTCTCTGCTGTCACTCAAGAGAAATTTCTGCTCTCTGTCAGCACTGCACCCTTCAAATCATTTATGGTCATATTTTACTAGTGTGACCAGGACACTGATGATCCTCTGAGACTCTTCGGTTCTCACAGCACCCCCTAGTCAGTACCCTTACTAATTTCCCTGATTATGACTCAATTAAAAAAGAGTTGCTCAAGAAAGAAAGGAATAAATCTTGTATGATAGTCAAAATTGTTTCCATAAGGCCATCAGGGAAGGAGAAAATCATTACATAAAGTAATGATAAATACCCTAAAGTACAGAAGTAGTGTGCCATTTGAGCTATATCTTTTATGAAGCTGGACACGTAGAGTACTTGAGTCCAAGAATGTCCAACACAGTACAAAGTACCAAAGGTGGTGACATGGATAAATCAATTATGGTTGAATTTTATACCACATATCATTTCCCTCAATATCATCAGTATTTCTGTAAAAGTTAAAATAATTTATTGAAAGTATTTACTGAAATTAAAAATATATATATGGCAGTTATGAATACTTTATTTCTTTTTCAAAGAAAAATTAAAAATAGGAAAATAATAGTATAATCAGTTGAGTTTAGGTCATAATGCATCAAATTTAAATTTTTCAGTGAAATGTTAATTTATAAGATGCCCAATCATGCTTTCATGCTTTCAATCATCATTTTAAATCACATTTTATTCATAAAAAGAATTATACAGAAAATTCTCTGTGAAGAGCAGTACTGCCTTCTACCATTTTCTGTAAATACATCCAAAAAATATTTATGAAACAAAGGACATAAAAATCCAAATGAAGCAGTGAATTTATTTGAGACAGAATAACACTACATGTCCTCCAGGTACACTGGTAATTTTCCTTTAGTATTACCCATCATTTCCTTTAATTTATTTCAGTAGTTTACATCTTAAACATATAAGCACCTGACTGTTTTCATGTCCAATCCAATTAATACCACAAGGTTAACAATTGCATATGAACCAGTAAAAGATTAGTTTCATATTTGCAATTTTCTACAAAATAAACACAGTGTATGAATTCATTACTTTTAATACAAACACAAGGCCAGGGTATTAGGGAATTAAATATGTAACAACTTATGTACATACTAAAATCTGTTATGTATACTGAGAAAAAAAAAAGTTTTAACCTATGTATATAGTCTTTAGAGAATTCCTGGCATTTTGGATGGAATGAATAGGAATTGTAACCTTTGGCCAAAGGTAAAATTTATACGATTAACTTCATATGAAAACCATCTCTTCACATAGACTTGGCAAGATTTCCAAGTACTATAATTGCAAGCAATCTAATTTATGACTATTAGAGCCTGGTTATTATTAATAACAGCAGACAAGTGTGATCTTTTAAGCAAATATGATCAGCAAATTAGAATAAAATTATAAACATTATTTTTCCATAATGAGATTTGCTTTAAGTGATTTCTGCCCATAAGTAAGCAATGAAAGACAAAATAGACAGCTATGATCTTAGTGGCAGTGAGAATTTCTAGTTTAAATGTAGAGGGAAGGGTTTTATCTAACCAAAAAAGATGAGAATGGGCATCTATACTCAGACTGTGTTTGAACATACGGTAGCATATATTTCTCAATTAAGTGATCTTTCACCTCACACGTCTATGAATACAAAGTGTACTTATTATTATAAAGTTTGGGTCAGTTATTAATAGGTGCCTTCCCTCTAGAATTTCTTCTTCTTTAGGGGCAGGACTGTGACTTATTCATCTCTGTATCTCTAAAATCAGAAAGGAGTGAGTGAATTGTTGATTCTGTAAAAAACTGTCAAGTATATGTGAGATATAATAATAGCTATGGGTGTTTACCTACTGCTATGTTCTAGAAGCTTATTTTTTCAAAAAAATAAGGCTGAACATTTTTTCAACTTTGGTGAGCCACAATTTAATTATCTATAAAGTGAAACTGCAGAAGAGCTGATGCGAAACTACTTGTGTTAGTGGAGCAGCAATATCCACCCCAGACTAACACTGCTCTCTGCGATAAAACCTTCTTAGTGATTTAACAATTGCTAAAGCACAGTCATATCCGTTGTCCAATTTAATCCCTGCATCAAATTTTTGAGATGGATTTTATTATTTGCTCTTAGCATGTGAATGAGGGGGATTGAAAGATGCATAGCTTGACCAAGCTCAGCTATCAAATAAAGAGAAGATAATTAAATTGAATTCTGTTTTTTTTTTCAGTTTCCTAATTCCAGTTCTCTTGCTGCTATCCTAATTGCTTTCTTTGCTTTTGTTTTCTATTTTTGAATTATATTTATGTTCAGTATTTTTCACTTTCTTATATTTTCATACATTCTCTAGTTATTTCATGTACATACAATCTATTTCCTTAGCCAACATTAAATACCTTGTGAATAGGGACAATTTCTCTTTGTGTGTTTCAATATGAGTGTGTATTTCCTAGTTTACCTATTATACTGCTCTGTACACAGTAGGTATATAATAAAGGCTTGCTGGATTCGTGTGCGATGAAAGTGGTTCTTGTATTGACCAGTTTTATGAGTTGAAACAGTTTTACGTGCAATGTTTTTGTGACATTAAGGAGATCAAAACAGTTAAATATACAAAAGAACAATCTCTTTTTTAAAAAAATCAGGTGGCATACTAAGTTGTTAAATTAATTTTGAGTCAGCTTTGGTAGGATAAGCGTATTTGAACTAGTTGGGCTATTTTGCTTGCTTCCGTTGTGTGGAATTTGATAGGACCTTTTAGTCTTCTCAGGGCTTTAATGATATTCATGGAAAAGCACACTGCATTTTTTAACTCTAATGAGGTGTCAGCTTCCTTAGTGACTCATTTTCTCTTTCGTCCTTCACTATTTTCCATTCTCTGCCTCTGAAACAATATAGACTAACCAAAGCATAAGGGGCTATTATCAAGGAAGTATTTGGAAACCTAAACTACTTACTAAAAATAAGAAGCAAAACTGAACATTGCTTAATATATCTCTCAATTTTTAATTTGTATCATGTAATTTACATCACAGAGATATTGTGTATTTATAACGGCATTCATCAGATGATCTTTCAGCTCTTTAACATTTTACCATTTTAGCTCTTCAGGTGCTCCAGTAAAATAGGTTTTAGGAAACAGACACTGGGAATAGAGAGATTTGGCTGCTGCCACTAACACTAAAGTGAAGTTTATAAGAAATATATCTTCTTTTTGCCCAGTGCTGTTTGAAATATGCGTATTTTATACTTATTTGGTTAAGCTTCATATTAAAATGCAAAGAACATAATAACCCATTTATGTTTTAGCACATATTAACCAACAATAAACAGGCAGGACCTGGTGAATGAATGTTGATGCTGTACTCACATGATCTGTCTCCCAGCAAATGTCCATGACTGAGCACAGCTTAGAAGGCAGAGATGGATGTGGTCATGGAATTAGGGATCCGATAGGTCTTAGCTGGGCTCTCTTTCCGATAGCACACTCAGGTGCAAACACACTAACAGACACTAGCTCTTCAGCAATTGAAAATTTCCCAGTCTTGGTTTTGACTCTTTGTTAGCAATTGCAAAGGCTCATCACGTGTAAAAATCTGTAATTTTTGTGATACATGATTGTGAACAGCAAATTTTGTGACCAGTATGTATAAATGAAACATCTCTCTGGTAAAGAGGTCACTTATTTAAAAAGGGAGTTTCTCCTATCATCAAAAATCTAGGTTCTTTCCAGTTATTTTGTAATTTCTATTTAAATTTCTACTTTCATTCAAATTTTAGCTTGCACATTTTTGAATTTCTCAACAGTTGATATTTTATAAGTTCAATTTCTATTAGGCATTTCTAATTTTATTTGATTACAATTAGAGAATGTGGTTTTTACTATCTCCTATTTCAATGTTGTATGCTCTCTCCCTCTCTTTCTTTCTCTTTCTACACAAACACACACACACACACACACACACACACTTTGAGTTTATCAATTTTATTAATCAGGCCCTCGTTTTCATTCCATTTTTGTCTACTGAATTTGCCTCCATTTCTGTGAGAGAATTACTTATTTAACAGTTCCAAATAAATTGTATTTTTATCAAACTCTCTTTTTCTCATCTATTTTTTGTCTATCTATCTATCTATCTATCTATCTATCTATCTATCTATCATCTATCCACTTAGTTTCTCCTTGTGAGGAAACATATATAGACTTGGGTCTTTCTTCATCTCAAGAATAAATCATTTGGCTAGTCTCTTTGCTTCTCCATTTGATGCATTTTCTTCTTTGTAGCTTCTATTATTTGAATGTTAGATCATCCACAGCTATCCTCCAATTTTTTTAGTCCATTGTTTCTGACTTAAAATATTTATATTTTTCTTCCATTGCTATGAATTATTTTCTTTTTTTTTTTTTCTGTTGAGACCGAATCTTATTCTGTTGACCTAAGTAGACTGGCATGGCATCACCCTAGCTCACAGCAACCTCAAACCCCCAGGCTCAAGTGATCCTCCTGCCTCAGCCTCCCAAATAGCTAGGACTACATGCACACACCAGGACGCCTGGCTAATTTTTCTATTTTTAGTAGAGACCAGGTATTGTTCTTGCTCAGGCTGGTCTCAAACTCCTGAGCTCAAGCGATCCTCCCGCCTCAGCCTCCCAGAGTGCTAGGACTACAGGCATGAGCCACCACACCTGGCCTGAATTATTTTCTATACTCAATTTTTCAGTCTGTAAATACAGGTCTGAGGTATGCTTCACTTCTTCTGTTCATCCGTGTCATTGTTTCCTGTGGCATCATGCTCTTTATCCTTAGGAAGTTTATTTGAGCTACGCTTACATCTGTTAAGTACTCTTATTATTATTATTTTTGTTCAACTTTATTCTTGTTCTGTTTTGTTCATTAGCTCTAGTCCTTTAGAACTGTCCTCACTTTGCAATGACTGACTTTTCTCTCTCTGGTTAATGGAGAAACTTTAATGGCTACACTACACCTTTGTCAGTCATCCATGCCAGCCCAGAGTCTAAGAAGGAGTTATTAAAAGGCACCGTGTTTGCTAGAAGAAAATGCAGGTGCTCCTCCAGCTGTCTAGTGGGCAGAAACAGGCAACTCCTATTGAGTTGTTAGCAGACGTCTCTTGACACTTGGGTCCTCTAATATTCTCTCAGCCTCAGGAAAAGGAAGACCCAGGCAACAGTGTCATTCCCTTTGCATAAATGAAGCCATAAACATCAGACATTTTCAGGCAAAACCGACTTTCCCTTGGAGGTTCCTAGATAATTCAAGGCCATTTCTATATAGAATTACTGCATTTCTTATGCCCTGGGGCTCTAGTTGTTGTTCCGGTGTTGACAACAAACATTGCAACGAAAACCTGACACAAGCTCTCCCTGCTGGGTCTCTTGCAGAGCCAAGGCCTCACTGGTGCCTTGCAAGCAGTGAGCCCACACAGCAATTTTGCTCAGAGAGGAAGGTGAATGGGAGCTGGGAAGAGAGTTAGATCAGGGACAGGCCCTATTCTGGTTGCTGCAATCATAGCAATGAATAAAGCAGCCATTCTTTCATGACTCCTGAGTTCTAGCTGGTACAGAGAAAAAAGTAAACTCACATGTGAAAGCAAATTAATTAATATGAGATAGTGATGTGCTGTGAAGAATATGTAATAGAATATTACTGGGAAATCCCAACGCTACATATGATTGAACAAGCAGAGAAATGATCTGAGGTAGTTAATAAGCCTAGATTAATGTGAAAAAGTAGAACTTACAGAATTATGGGGCCAAGCATTAAAGGCATAGGAACAGTGAAGGCAACTGTCCTATATTAGGATTTAGCTTGATGTATCAATAAAAGAAAAAGGTGGCTACTGGGGCTGAAGCATAGGGCTCTTAGCACGGTGATTGGCCCAGCTAAATGTAATAAGGCCTCAGAGTGAGACAAAAACTAACTTTCTGTGTTCAGCACTGTTCTCAGAATAAAGCCAATTGCAAATGTTGGCATTAATGTTAAATAAAAAGATTTCTTAAACACAAAAAGCAATTTAGGTCAATATAAAGAATATTAAGAAATCCACCATATAAATATAAATATTAAAGTGTTTTAAAATATAAATATTTTCACTGAGTGTGTTAGCCTTTGCAAAAAAAAAATAAAAGCTTTTTAGTGGTGAAAATCTATATTGTAATTCCATTAATGTATTTGTAAATACACAAAGATATATTGATATAACTTTTTCAATCATCAAAGATCTATTATATTTTTATTAATAGTTGCCCCATAAAACTCAGGCAGTTTTACACTTTATATCCTAAAATCATGCTTTTACTTTCAATTTAGAAATATTTGTTTTCATCTTCCTCGAGAATAAACGACATATCAAGTGTATTGTTCATGTGATATCTCATCCTCCCAAACTATTTGAGCATTCCTTTTTTTGTTGTTCCATTGACACCTCATGCAAATATCTTAGCATGTCTTAGATATCAATTTTAATGCCTAATTAACGTAACCTCCTCTCCTCCATTGTGTGACTTTTCCTATTTAACTTCACTCATTTTTCTATACTTATATCATGGCTTATAATACTTACAATAAGTGCCACATAGCATATGTTCAGTCAATGTTGATGATGCACGAGGGAAAGAGGAAGAGTCCAGTGGCCACATGGAAAGAACAAAATAAAATGCAGTGAACAGTGGGTATATAATGAGGCCTGGAGGGAAATGAAATGGAGACCCGGAAACAAATTTTATAATAGCTGTTTATGTTGGGACTTACACACCTGTTAGGAACTTTCATGTGCATGATAATGTTAAAAGTGTATTGACATTGTGCATTTCCAAAAACTATTGCAAATGTATTAATTTATGTCTAGGCCACTTGGAAATGTGGGATATTAATGTAATCTAAAAACATTAGTTCTAAGTCATTCTCTCACAGGCTTGCGAACATTGTCAGCTGGTCTAGAACAAAAGAGACTAATATCTCTCTATATACCCATCAGCCTAGAGAAAAAGCACACCAAGCAAGAGACGTCTGGTTGGTTAAACCGTATTTCTTACTCTCACTAGATCATGTTGTATAGGATTTATATTTTTCCTATTGTCATCATTATCTAATGAATAAATTCGTCATGTTAAGTTGATTCGCTCCTTGAGTTTAGAATGCACACAGGAAGAGGTTTTGTTCAAATATTATTGAATTCAAAAATGATTAAAATGTATCATCTCTCCTGGGTTAAACACCAGGGAAACTCTAAATGACATGATAGCACTCAGCAGCTGTTGTACTAACAAAGAAGAAATACTCAATATGGCAGTATTGACACATTCATTAAAAGTGCAACTTTGAGTGTGTAAGCAAATTAGGTTTGCCAGAAAACTAATAGAACAGACAAATATTTTCATGAAGGACTTACAACAATAGATGAGACGAGATGAGATAGCTCTGACTGCAATGTGCCCATGATCTGATCATGATGGAGAGTGGAAAACCCTGCAGACAGTATGAATTACTACCATAGCTCAAGGTCAGAGAATGAATCTTTCATGAACACCATATAGGGAGGGTCTGATTTTTTTTGTGTTAGTATTGTTGTGATTTTCATATTTATTTTATTTTGATCATATGCTCACTTGAATTTGCATGAGTACATTGAGAAAAATATACTTCAGTACTTTGCGGAATTTTAGTTGACCTGTGCATATAAAAATTCCTTCAAATAGGAACTTGTTTATTTCAATATGGCTAAAGTTCAAAATAGAGTAAAAATTTGTACGATGTTTTAGCATTAGAGGTTAGTGCCTCTTTATCCATGCTGTTAGGGTACACTCATGGTTAGTTTGTGCAACTTTGAGCAAATAACAGAAATTTCTTTAAACCTCAACATGCATTTGTGAAATCTGGGTAATGCTTCTTGCCTTAGATTGTTGCCAGCAGATTAAATAGAGCCTAGTACAGGGGCTTACACATATAAACACACTAGTTTGGCTGACCAGAAGACATTTCCCAACCAACTGTTCCCTTACTTGACTTGAATGAGAACCCAAGAAATGTAAATATTCTTATTTCCAGCAGTACTTACAGCAGGGAGTGGCCATTTGATACTGTTCTGGAAATAATATATGGGAAAGTTGGGGAGAGGGCAAAGGTGAGACATATAGAAAATCTTGGATAAGATGAACCAGAAATGATTTATGCCAAATCCCACACACTTATCTCCAGTCTTCTTGTCTTGAATGATGCCTTAATTTTCAAAGTAGTGGACAGATTATACTGATAGAAACAGAAGTGCCAATAAAATCACAGAGATACCAATCTATGTACCATTAAGTCTACTTTAATTAATTGTAAATTTCTTGTCATGTGTAATAAATAAATACTTTCCATTTTAAACCATTCTAAGTAAGGTTCTCTGTTATATACAACTAAAACTGAGCCAAATTGATAAAAATGACTGACATTAATATTACTTTTCTAGGGAATTAAAACCTCTCTTTATACTGATAACATCTTCATGCCAATTAGCAAACATAAATTGTGTGCTCAACACTTACCAGAACACAGTGACAAATAAATGGCACTATTGACACATTTATTAAAAATGTAAATAATATTGTGTTTACATATGTTAAAATTAAATACCAGAAAAGATTCTATTCCTATCATATATTTCATAATTGTTTTCTCCATTATTTAGAAATAAAAACAAACAGACTAGTCTGATGGCAGCGGGTTATCAGAACCTCTTAACATTAGTGTCACTAAAGTTGATATACAACTCCCCATGGCTAAATTTGACTATTTTTAAAATAAGAAATAAAAACAAACAGAAGCATTTCCAATTTTATGTACTGTCAAGTTATTTAATTGAAATTCTGATTTTTTTCATTTATACTGTTTATATCCATATTTAAAACATTGGCATACCAATCATACAATTTAGTCCATGACAATATCACAGATCTAGAACACAGAAATCATTTTAGTTAGCATCAAATAGGTACTGCTGTAAAATCAAGTAATTCAATGGCTTAACAAGATAAATGGAAAAATAAAATAAAGGTTTATCTATCTCTTACAAAATCTACCACGGGTTGAGGCAATTCTGTAATGCAATTATTGCCATCTAGGTATTCAGTGATTCAGAATCCTTTAAGGTTTGATGTTACCCTTTTAATATAAGGATTTCATCACAATTTTCATGGCAAAAGATGAGAGAGCTGAAGGATATCTCATTGAAAATTAAATACTTTGGACAAGGAGTAACACACATCACTTCCACTTTCCATCCTGGTGAGAAGTGGTCACAGGCTCACATAAAACTACAAGTGTTCAAGGAAGTGTTTACGTGTATGTGCCTCAAAGCTGGTGAGGATCAGACATCTATGAATTTGTAACATTTATCCAAGAGCCTGAGTATTATTAACACCTAATCTCACCAAATGAACTACCCAATGTTCTTGTAATAAGTCCTTGATAATTTAGCTTTTAATACTTGTTACTTTTTAATTGTTTTCCCAGGGATTAACCAGTAAAGACAGCCCATACAGTGAATAATTAAATCTCCTATGTTTCATCAAATATTTCCTGAAATACTATATATCTTATAATGAAGAATGGCATTTATTCTAATAAATAATTGAGTTATATAATACCCAGGCTTCTTTGGATCCTTTTCTTTTCTAGTATTGTACTTATCTGAAAATTTAGAAAGCACAGTTTGAGCAATATTTGTCCAGTGTCAAAATGTTCTCTCAACTGCACAGGAATTTTAATTCAATCTATTCTGGATCGTGACTATCAATACACGTTCTAAATTATCTTTCCTATTAGATTCTATTTTAAAAAAAAATCTGTCCTCTGACTTAACACTAATACCCTTGCCTAATATTAACTATCATGTTTTTCTCTCCTGTATCTAAATCTTTGTATATATTTATAAATGGCAGCAGATGAAACACATAGGTAAGATATGTGTAAGATATGTGTAAGATATTTATATGCATAGATATATACACACAAGTATTGGGTAAATTTTATAACATGGATGAAAATTGCACTTAATTAGAGTGAGAATATGAAATGACTGAATGAGTGCTTTCATGCTACATCCTTGTACAATCTGAATGAGAATTCTGCTTTCTTCTAAGATGTAATAGCAAGGATAGGCTTTACCCTCTGCCTGAAATAACTAAAAAAAAAAAAAAAAAAAAAGACAAAGTGACTTCTAAATAACTTTATTGTGGTGTATCAGTTGTTTCTTATTTTCTCCCCCTAACCTTTAAAAGCTATACCAACTTTGTTAAAATAAGATACAGTGTTGATTTGATTATCTCGGCAATTCAATTTTCCTTAAAATTAATTTATTTGTTAAATCAATCATTTATTAAATGAATATTCCTTTCCTGGGAGCCCTCCTTTTGATTGTCCTACATCTGCTGAGTTTTTAAAATTCAAAATACGACAGCTAAGCTAAGATTAACTTTAGAGGTAGGCTGGGAGCCCGCCAAAGCTAGAACTTATTCCTAAGTTTGTAAGGACCAGGTGGTTGTAGGCTTGAACCTTAGCTCTGCCATTTACTACCTACGTGATCTTAAGCAAGTGTTTTAACATGCCGAGGCCTCTCATTCTTTCCTCCTGTATCACAGCGCTGAGATACTATAAATACATACTAGGCGCTTAATGAATGGAAGTGATTGATACTTTTGACTCTGAGTCTGTAAAAATGGAGATAAATCACATATATATATAATATAGAGAGAATTATCTAGATATATGGCAATTATCATAAAGTATTTTACATACTATAGGGTTATATAGTTTCTGGAAATAAAAATAGATATGTTCTCACTCTTTTCTGTTTAATATCAAAAAGCAGATCACTTTACTCCATGTAGCTTTTTTTTCAGTGTAGAATTCAACCTTTCTCCTCACCCCCTCAAATTACTGCCACCACCAAAATTGAAAAAATGTCACAATAGGTTTTGTTAGTTTTGTTAGAATAAATAATCCATAATATTTGCGTTTCCTCCCTAACTGAACTATAAAATGACAGAGAAATCTATAACAACAGATATGTTTGTGAACAATATCAGAAGGTTCTGCAGAGATTGTCATAAGGCTTCTTCACAGCCCCTTCACACACACTGATGGCCTTGGAGTCATTATTGGGTAATTTCTTTACATAGTCACATATGAGCAGTTTATTCAACTTTCAGTGGAATCTCTACATAGCTGGATCTTCTCTAAAGAAGCCATAAACTGTAATGTTTATAATCATAAAAATACCACATCTAAGACACATTTAAAGTGATCTTGCTATTCTTCTGTTGTTGATGAGCCAGAGATTTAAAAGCTAATGGGATTTTTTTTTTTTAGTTTTGCATCTATTAATCATCTCAAAAGCATGTGATCACTGGGTGTGGTGGAGCACTCCTGTAATCCTAGCACTTTTGGAAGCTGAGGTGGGATGACTGTTTGAGCTCAGGAGTTCGAGACCAGCCTGAGCAAGAGCAAGACCCTGTGTCTACTAAAAATAGAAAAATTAGCCAGGCCTGGTGGTGGGTGCCTATAGTCCCAGCTACTCAGGAGGCTGAGGCAGGAGGATCACTTCAGCCCAGGAGTTTGAGGTTGCAGTGAGTCACAACGACACCACTGCACTCTACCCAGGGTGATAGAGGAGACTCTGTCTTAAAAAAGAAAAAAAAAAAAAAGCATGTGACCAACAGGCTACATTTACCTTTGTACTCCTGTATCTCCTCTCCTCCACCTTAGGATTTGTAAAGCACTGACATATGAGTCATCATTCACTCACAGCAAGGTATCATACACCTGCCCGCTCAGTGGCAGGACCTACACGTGTCCATGTGCCCGGAACTCCATACATATTCATGTCGAGAGCTGCATAGTTTCAGAAGTCTAATGTAGACCCACTTTTGCACACTGGTTCATTTCCCCTCTTCTTTACTGTGCTTCAGAGCAGTTGGGGTAAAATGTTCTTCTATTCATCACCCACACATACCAGCCACTCCTTAGCTCCCACTATAATTCTTTCCCTCTAGTCTAATACTGAGAAAGAGTAATAAGTACCATTCTTCTCACCCTGTACCATTTTGTAAAACAATTATCATTTGACACCAGAAGGCAAAGCAAGGTTTTGGAAACCTATCAATTTCTTCCCCCTATGGCTTCACCCCAACTCAGTGATAAAATATCTCCACCACCAGGCAGCCTATAACCTCATAAATACTCTGGTGTTTGCGCGAAAAGGACTTCAAATGACACTTGTTGATAACATTCTGCTTCTGTGCAAAAAGACAACTGTTCTAGTACGTTGCTTATATCAGCTATGATAATCAAGTTCGCAATGTTTTAAGGATGAGTTTGAATTATCAGACCCATAAACCATCTGTATAGTTGTTTCTTATGTCTAGTCTCTCTTTTGTGATCTCAGGAGATCCTTTTCCTTATACTAAAATCCGACCTCGTTACATCAGCCTTTTATTAAATCAGGCAAATGGGAGGCAGTACTGTGGTATGCTTTAGGTCATTTAATTACGACGAAGACTACTCTTATTTCCACTAGTTATCCCTATATGATTCTTACACACACACATTCTCTCATATTCCCTCTCTCTCTTTCTCTCTCCTTCCCTCTTTATCTTTCTCTCTCGTTCAGAACAGTCCCAGCTTTCTGACAATCTTTGGGGCAGCTCCAAGAACACAAGCATTAAAATAGCAAAAGGGTCAGGTGAATATACAGCATTTGACTCATCTAAAATGTGCAATGTAGTAAATTCACGTCTCAAAACTTTCCCATAGATGATAGGAAATGCTCAAAATTACTAGGTACATTATGAAAGAAGGGAAGGTGGACAGGAACGAGGTGGAGCAGGAGAGAAGGAGAAGCCCTTGGGGTACGCTTGTGAGGGACTGGGAGGGCTGAGTGGCAACAGAAAAGACACAATATTTCATCAAAAGAACCTGGGTGGGCTTCCTAGACAAAGGTCTCTGGAGAATATGTCATACCGGTGAGCACCTATCAGCAATACAATTCAAAGTAAAAAGAAGTTTACAATGTGGGCTACATACTAAGGAGCTAATAGAGTTGCAAATGTTCAAAAGCTCTGAGCACAGAGAGACAAATTCAAGCAGATATTCATCAGGAGTCAAACAAATCTCGAGTTTGTAACTGCCTTCTGAAAAGCTGCTTAGCTTTTAAAATTAGCAGTGCATCAAAACAGGTGCATACTCTCTATAAATATCCTTTTAAGTCTCTGGACTTAACAGGAAAAAAGACTACAGCACAATACCAGGGATGTCGCTCATCACATGCCCTGGTAACTTGGGACACCTGCCCATCAAGATGGCATGCTACTGGCGCCCCCATCCCCAAATCTTCTCCGGGCCTTAGAAAGCAACTGCGTCTTGCCTGAGGCCCTGAGAAAACGGTCCTCACAGCCAAAGCGCAGGGTACCAATGCCCCGCCGCTGGAGAGCCTGCAGCGCGCGATTTGCAATGACGCCACATGGAGAAAACATGAAAAAGAAACAAGGGCGAGAAGGCAACACGAAACAAAATTGTGCTTCCCTTCTGTCGTGGTCCATGAAAAAAAGAAAAAGAAAAAAAGAGAAGAAATGCCAAACTAGAAATGGCCAAAGGTCAGCTTATCAGGACACAGTTGGGACACCCCCAATCTTTACCTGGACTATAAAACAAATGTTTAAAAATTAGAAGTACCTGGGAAATCGACTTGGACACGTTATAATACAAAATCTCCCCACAGCACCATCTCCACCAACCATGGATAAACACAAACCCTGCACTTAACCTACTGGAAATTACATTTTAGTTACGGAGCTGAGGTTTACATAATCGCAAATTATATAATACTCCTGTGCACTAAAAACCCTTCTATAGGTGCAGCTTCACACCATCCGGTCTTTTTAACATTTTCCAGAGAGGGCTGGAAAAGTCTGCTGAATAATTGGGGGGAGGGAGGGAATGGGGTGCTAGAAAAGTCATCCTTGACAAGCTGTAATCCCAAATGTTCCCGGATAAAAAGAGACCAGGAGCAGGTGACTCCCCACCGCCCCCATTCCCTGGCTCCGGAGCGTCCAAGGCCGAGGCAGAGCGGTCGGGGAGCGCAGGGCGCTTGCTGGGCGCTGGGCGCTGGGTGCGGGGCGGAGGGCGCGGGGCGCGGGGCGGCGCTGCACCAGCCGGGCGAGGGGCGCGGCCGGGGCTTACCTGCTCCCCGAAGTCGATGGCTATGTTGGTGATGCCCAGGGGCACCAGGAACCGGATCAGGGGCCAGTAGTGCGTGAGCGCCGGGAATTTCACCATAGTCCCCGCCGTGGGCTGACCCCACACACATCTGCCGCCGCGAGGGGACTCTGCAAGGAAGCGCGGGGCGAGGGGGGCGCGCGGGCCGACGGAGGCCGCGTCCGGCGGGGCCTCGGGGCGGCGGCGGCGGCTGCGGCGCCTTCTCCGAGCGCGGCTGCTCTAGCAGGGGATCCGCAAGCTCAAGTCCATCCCTGCTGCCCTCCCACACAACAAAGATCTGCCGGGAAAAAAAAGAGGAGGGACGGCGGCGGCGGCGGCGGCGGCAGCAGAAGGCTCTGCTGACAGCGGCTCCATTATAAGCGCGCCGGGGCCCGGAAATAAATAAATAACCGCGCGCACGAGGCGCCGCCGCCGCCGCCGCCGCCGCCGCCCGGAGGAAATCGGGGCGGGCAGGGAGGCGCGGACGCCGCGGGCCCCGGGGGCGGGGGAGGGGCCGGGCGGGCCGGGCGCGCCGCGGCCTCCTGCCTGCGCCGCCTGCCTGGCGCGGCCGCGGGGGCGCTGCGCACGCACAGGCCGTGGGGCCGCAGCGTCCGGGGCGCGGGTGGGACCCGCCGCGGGGCCTCCGCCGGCCTGCGGGGGAAGCTGGACCGAGGGTGCGGCGGGGAGCGCACGGAGGAGGGAGGCGACGGCCGCAGGGCAGCGGGGCACGGGGCCATCTCGAGGCCCCGGGACCGCCCTCGCTCGGCGGCCCGGCCCTGTCGCCCGAGCCCCGCGGGGCGGGGGACTGGGGTTCCCGCGCTGCCCCGGGAGGGCCCGGGCGTCTGGAAGACTCGGCAGCCGGGGCAGGCGACGGGAACGCGGATGCGCGGGGAGGGACCCGGGCGCGCGGGGCTGGGAAGGGCCCCTGCCCCACTGCGGGGGGCAATGCCGAGGAGGCAGCTCCCCCCGGTGCTGGGGGCCTGCCGCGGGGGAGCTAGGGGCGCGGGAGAGATGGAGGTGCCGCCTTGGCCGAGCGAAAGAAACCGAGACATGGTCGCCTAGGAGGGAGCATCTCTCTTAGGGTTTCCAGGGGAGACGGTGGCCCCGCGTCCCTGGGGGGAAATGCGCTGAAGGCCGCAGGGACCGGTCCCCACGGGCTCCCGGGCTAGGTACGGCCGCCTTCCGGGGCGCTGAGCCCTGTCTCCAGCAGACAATTTGCTAACAGCAAACTGGGATCCTCTTCAATGTAAAAAATACTGTGGGGGCGGAGGTGGGGGGACAACTCCTAAAACCTCTATAAAATAAAGGAAAAGAAAGAGAAAAATGTATTCTGTTTCATAACGCTGGGCCCAGTAATTTCATAGTAATTAGCTGTGCCTAGAGTTTTACCTAAAGCTCAACTGTGTGACGACAAAGCCAGCATCCATCCGCATCCTGGCACGCTGTGACTGGAGGGTTGGGGACCTGGTTGGTGAATGGAAAGGGCCCTTGCTGGGCTGGCTTCATGGGCGTGCGACCTGTGCAGTCGCAGAGGGCTCTGTGCTTAGAAGCACCTGCGCTTCGTTGACGGCTCTGCTGTTCTCTTGAAATTGTTAATTTTTGAACAAGGGGCCCTGCATCGTCATTCTACTGAGTCTGGCAAGTTGTGTAGCCTGTCCTGCTCTAATTATTTTGTATCTCCCCACCCCATACACATCTTTTTAAGTTTAATACGCAAATGAATTCAAATAACTCATTATGAAAATAAGGTATTTTGTGACTAGGACCGAACCTAATAAGTCACATTTTAGCTTTATAAAGGTTATGTAAATAGTGATCTTGAGAGCTCAGTGTCCTGGGTTTGGGTATTTCACAACTATTTTGAAAGTATTAAAAGTTTCCATATTTTGTGCCCTTTTAAAATAACTTTTTAAAATTCCAAACAGCCTGAACAACACCTTGAGAAATAGGAAGCTAAGTTACCTGGTAGCTCTGGTTGTAACCTCAAATGATATCCCTTATAATTATAATGAAACTTTGGTGATTATTTATTGTGTTAAATGTATCAAATAGTAATACTGGAGTTAAAAGATTTCCCAGAAAAATAGGAAGCTCATGTGTACAGGGACCCTCCTCAGGAGCAAGTTCCTGAAAGGTGTGTTTTAATATAATTGAATCTTACTTTAAATATACAAAAGGAGTTTGTTATTTAAAAGACTTCTCTGGGAAAGAGTTCTTTTCTAAAGCAAATATCACCTCAAGGTTTACCATTCTCTTATTGTAGGTTTTCATAGGCTCCTTTTACTTAAAGTAATGCAATTACACTGACCTTTGTCTATTATATGGGATTGATGAGGTCCTAGATCGATCCTCTTCTAGTCCAGTTTGCTTTCATTGGTCTCTGGGCAAAGAGCCCCACACCCCTGCTGCTGGCTGATGCGAAAGCACACCTTTGGTCTTAAGGGGGAATGGTGAGAAAATTCTACTGAATCAATGCAAGGTCGTCGTCCTTGTTTGAGTATTTTAAGAGTGCATTTTTAAATGAGTGATTTAGTAAGTCATCTTTGATTATAGCAAAGAGTTTAGATTTTAAAGGCCTATGAATTTCAATAACGCTATGGCAATAAGGAAATGAATGGGACATTTAATAATTTTTTTGGTCAAAGAATTAAAATCAGAAACAGATTTCAAAGAGTTTTTGGCCGGCCTCTCTTTCTTTATTTTATTTATTTATTTATTTATTAATTACAGATGAGGTCTCACTTTGTCACCCAGGCTGAAGTTTAGGGGTGTAATCATAGCTCACTGTAAACCCAACCTCCTGGGCTTAAGGGATTCTCCTCCAGAGTAGCTGGGACTACAGGGAACCACCATGGCTGGCTAATTCTGTATAAAAAATTTTTTGTAGAGATGGGGGTTGTCTCACTGTGTTGCCCAGGCTGATCTCAGACTCCTGGCCTCAAGCAATCCTCCCCCATTGGCCTCCCAAAATACTGGGATTATAGGCGTGAGCCACCACACCCAACCTCTCTCTCTTTTTAAACTCCAAACTATTGGAGATCCATGTTTAGTTTTCAAAATGAATCATAAGCCTCCCAGTATAGAGTAGACTAGGTATAAATCTAAGGCTTACTGTTCTATATCTGGGCCTAGACCAATTATGCTCCTTGGCTCATGGGGAATGCGGTGAGGGGAAGCCTCCAATTCTAGTCTATTTAGTTGTGTTCATATAAACATCGTCATATTGATGTAGTCAATAGTTTGAAAAGACCATTCCAGAATATAAGTGATGATAATGAGTAGGAAGTTTTGTAAGTCCCAAAGCCATTTAAATTAGATTCGGAGGGTGTTGTCTTTTGGAAGGTACAGCTTTTTCTTCTATTTATAAAGTCTCAGATTTGATTGCTTTTGGTCAAAGATCATTACAAGATTTACAGACTCTATACTCAGCAGTGTAAGAAAAAAAATGTACGTGTAGGAAAAATGCTAGAACAAAATATGCTCAGCTATTACCAGTAGTTAGTTATAGCTGTGTGGTACGAATATGGGCAATTACTCCTTTCCTTTTATACTTTTCTGTATTTAACACAATGGGCATATACCAATTTATAAAAAGAAAAAGAGTTTTAAAAAGTATTTACAAAACTTCATGGGAAGTGACAAGGTAGCCTTGATTTCAGAGCCTGGAAAAAGTTGCTTTTTGCAAAACAATTTCATAAATGACCAGCAGTATCATTTTGGTGCCTAAAATTATTAATGCCGATTTTTTGAAGGAGCAATGCAAAAAGACTTAAGGTTGTATACATGTCTAATTAACCTTTTTTTCTGAGATTGATCTTAAATGAATAGATTCAAGTGACCCCCAAGGAACATATGCTGGAAAAGGCAGAATGAAACATGACGTTTAAGATTATCCAGTTCTAGGCCAGGCGCGGTGGCTCACGCCTGTAATCCTAGCGCTCTGGGAGGCCGAGGTGGGTGGATTGTTTGATCTCAGGAGTTCGAGGCCAGCCGGAGCGAGAGCGAGACCCCGTCTCTACTAAAAATAGAAAGAAATTAATTGAACAACTTAAAATATGTAGAAAAAATTAGCCAGGCGTGGTGGCGCATGCCTGTAGTCCCAGCTACTCGGGAGGCTGAGGCAGAAGGATTGCTTGAGCCCAGGAGTTTGAGGTTGCTGTGAGCTAGGCTGACGCCACGGCACTCTAGCCCGGTAAGAGTGAGACTCTGTCTCAAAGGAAAAAAAAAGATTATACAGTTCTAGAGCTCTGTAATTCAGACCTCCATGGCTCGAGGAACACAATGACATCACATTGGGGTTGTAGAAACGAATATGGTTTGGAAGCAGATGCCATATGGAGTTGTGTAAGCTTGATCTTACAGGGTCGTCTATATTGGTTACAGATAATATCAGGTATTTCATATAACCAACTTATTTAACAGATAGTTTTGATGGAAGACTTAGTCTTGGAGATTGGTGTCTAGTTTTAAAATGAGTCATAAGCCCCCCTTTTATAGAGTAGACTGGATATAAATTTAAGCCTTAGAATTCTACACTTGGGCCTAGAGCAATTTGCTCCGTGGTTCATGGGGCATGTGCTGACACTATTAGCTTAATTAATTGTGTTCATGTGAACATCATCCTGCTAATGAAATCATGATTTCTGCCCAGATGCCAATTTCCAGAGAGCAAAAAAAGAAGTTGTTTCCTTTCCCTCAGTTGTAGGTTCCACTTTGACCATCTCTGTGTCATTCCAGCCCAAAGCCTTTGAATAATGTGCCTGTGCTAATTGTTAAAGTTGGTTTCTGTACTCTGAGCACTTGCCCACAGTGCAGGTAGGAGGTGAGTGGAATGGGTAAGTGATCCTGAAACTGTCATTTGTAGTAGATAAACTAAAATTAGCTAAATTCTGCCAAGAGTTATAGTTCTCACTTTTACTGACTTCTTTAATAATATTTTTAAAGGGACCACACAGATGCTTCAAAATGTGTGCTGTAAAAAGGAACGGGGAAGATTTCTATATGCTGATATGCAATGATCCACAGACTATTTTAAGTGAAGAAAGCAAGGTGCCAAACTGTAAAATGGTATGCTATTCTGGGGGCAAAAAGGGAGAGAAATATAAATATGAGTGTGTGTGTGCGTGCATGTGAATTTGCTTATGAAAAGACACACCGGAAAGATAGGCCAAGAATTAATTAAATTTTTATCTATGAGAGAAGGAAGAGAAAAAGGGGGAAACAGTGGGAGTAAGTCTTCTCTGAACATACCTTATTATCAGATTTTGGCTTTGGGAACCCTCCCGTTTTACATGTTGAAAAAATAAAAGAAAAAGATGATGGACAGGAGACAAATGTCACACAAGTTTTTCCCTTGTTTATTTCCTTTTTATTCTGAGGAAAGGATTTGAGGCAGCTTCAATTACAGCACAGAGTCACGCCTTATGCACGTTTATAAATTTTGATTTTTCTATAATTGCTAGAGCATAAAGCCATTTGGAGAGAGTCTTGCCAGGTCAATTATGTAACCCTGTGGCCTTGCGTAGTGGTAACTGCTAACTCACTCCTACCTCTGAAAAGTGACCTAAAAAACAAGAGAGAGTTATGGGATGGGTTCTGCTTATGCCCCTCGGCAATGATACCGTCACCAACTGACTTTCAGGATTCTCAAAGTAACGTACTTTGCATAGGTGAGTATGCGATGATGTGCTGACATACTTGGCTCATAAGAGTGAAATATAACAGGTAAACATATAAGTAATTCATCCTGGCTCAGCAAACCTTAGGTCTAGCAATTCTTTTTTGTTTTGTTTTATTTTGAGGCAGGGTCTCACACTGTCACCCAGGCTGGAGTGCAGTGGCACCATCATAGCTCATGGAAGCCTCCAATTCCCAGGCTCAAGTGATCCTCCTGCCTCAGCCTCCCAGCCACTGTGCCTGGCTTATTTTTTATTTTTTTGTAGAGATGGGGTCTTTCTCTTTTG
>CAUYRT010030867.1:0-32423 GCA_963574885.1 Lepilemur ruficaudatus
GCTCAAGCAATCCTTCTGCCTCAGCCTCCCAAGTAGCTGGGACTACAGGCATGTGCCACCATGCCCGGCTAATGTTTTTTACATATATTTTTAGTTGGCCAATTAGTTTCTTTCTATTTATAGTAGAGACGGGGTCTCACTATTGTTCAGGCTGGTCTCGAACTCCTGACCTTGAGCTATCCACCCGCCTCGGCCTCCCAGAGTGGTAGTATTACAGGCGTGAGCCACCGCGCCCGGCCTAGTATTTCATATTTTCAAATGCTATTGTAAATGGAATTTTAAATTTCATTTTCCAATTGTGTGATCATATATTAAAACACAATAGATTTTAGTATATTGATCTTATATCCTAAGATCTTGCTAATTGCACTTCTATGTTCTTGTAGTTATTCTGCAGACATCTTAGGATTTTCTACTAACCTGATCATGTGATCCAAAAACAAAGACATTTTACTTCTGTCTTTCCAATCTCTATGTATTTCTTCCCTCCCCCTCTTGCTTTATTACACTGCCTAGGAATTAAAATACAATGTGAATAAAAGTAGTATGAATAGACATCTTGCCTTATTACTAGTCATAGAGGAAAAGCTTTCAATATTTTAACAAATATGATGAAAGCAATAGATTTTTCAGATAAGGGGCCTTTATCAGATTGAAGAAGGTCCCTTCTATTCCTGATTTGCTAAGAGTTTTTCTCAAAAATATGTGTTGAATTTCATTAGATGCTTTTTTTTTGTTATCTAATGAAATGATCATCTAGGTTTCTTCCTTTAATTAACATGGTGAATTATATTGACTAATTTTCAAATGTTAAGCCAAACCTGTATTACTAGGGAAAATCTTAGTCATATGCTTATCCTTTTTATACACTGGTGGATTGATTAGATTGGTTAATATTCTTTTAAGAAATTTTGTATCTATGTTCATGAATCATATTAGTCTATAATTTCCTTCTTTTTTCATGTGTTTATCAGGTTTTGGTATCATAGTTATGCTGGCATCATAAGATGAATTGGGAAGTGTCCCTTCATATATTTTTGAAAGAGTTTATGCAACATTGGTGTTATTCTTCCTCATATGCTTGATAGAATTCACCAGTGAAACCAGTGAGCCTGAAGTTTCTTTGCAGGAAGGTTTTTGATTACAAATTCAATTCTCTTAATAGACATGGATGGGGCTTTTCAAAATTTCTATTTCAGCTGGTATCAGTTTGGGTAAATATCACTCCCCTCAAGTAATTTGGTCATTTCATCTAAGTTGTCAAAGTAATGGAATAAGGTTGTTAATCATATTCCCCATGCTTAGTATCCGTTTTATGTCTGTAGGATCTATAGTGATATCCTTTCTTTTCTATCTGATATTGATTATTAGTGTTTTCTCTCTCTTTTTTCTAGATCAGTCTACCTAAGGGCTTATCAGTTCTGCTAGCTTACCAATAAATAAATTTTGGGTTTTGTTAATTTTATTGTTTGTCTTTTATTTATTTGTTTTCTGCCACTTATCATTTCCTCTCTTCTACTTACTTTGGGTGATTCTGCTTTTACTAGTTTCTTAAAATGGACAAAAGATCAGTAATTTTAGTCCTCAGTTTCTAATATAAGCATTTAAAGCTATAAATTTCCTCCAAAGCACTACTTTAGCAGCATTTGATGTTATACACTTCCACGTTATATTTTTATTCAGTTTCTAATTTCCCTTGTCATTTCTTCCTTGACCTATGGATTATTTAGAAATATACTGTTTAATTCCCTAATACGTAAGGGTTTCCAATAGTTATTGATATCCAATTACATTGTGGTCAAAGAATATATTCTATATCATTTTGGTCCTTTTAAATATACTGAAATATATTTCATGCTCCAGCATATGGTCTATCATATGCCAACTTTGATTTGCTTAAACCTCCACAATACCAAAAGACCCCTATTGATGGCCATATAAAATGAGTATCAGAAAATAAAGGACAGAACCCACTGATCTTTATATATTCCTATTGTGTAAGATATTTTTCTTTTCTTTTTTTTCCAGTTTCCAAATTGTATACTGTAGGAGGCAGTATACTCTAGGAAGCATATTGTTTGACTAAAAACTGGAGAAAAATTATAAACTAGATGTGACTTTCATTTGGAAACAAGCTACAAACTTGATCTCAGTTTTCCCTTAATTAAATAGCAGCAATCATAATGTTTTCCTTTTTTAAAGAAAAATTAGATTTATGCTTTAAAAGGCTTGGATGAGAAACCAAGTTTATCTTAATTCTTTTCTTTTCCTTTTTTTTTGGAGACAGAGTCTCTCTTTGTCACACTGGGTAGAGTCATCATAACTCATGGCGACCTCCAATTCCTGGGCTCAAGTGATCCTTCTGCCTCAGCCTCCCGAGTAGCTGGGAATACAGGCGCATGCCACAGACACCTAGCTAATTTTTCTATTTTTAGTAGAGATGGGGTCTCTTGCTCAGGCTGATCTCAAACTCCTGAGTTCAAGCAATCCTCCCTCCTCGACCTCCCAAAGTACTAGGATTATAGGCGTGAGCTACTGTGCCCAGCTTATCTTAAATCTTAAATGCAAAACAAAAACCTAGATATAAAGAGGGTTCTTTCCTATTGTTATCATATTGCTTATTAAATAGGTACAGCACAAAGTAGATACATGTAATATTTAAACTTTCTATAACCAAAAGGTGTGTGTTTAGGTTCAAGGGTATTTGTTGTGATTGCAGCCTTCAGTGAAGCAAAGCCATCCTAGCCCTTCCTCTAAGACCTTTCTCTTCTTTGCCTAGATAAAAAGCCACAAGTATTGTGCACACTTCCAGTTCTGTGGCAAACTGGAGGCAGGTTCTGCTCCGCCCCATCAGGCACAGAGTTGTATGCCTCAGATATGCCAAGGCTAAAACACAAACCCTTATTTGAATCTAACATGACAATAGTCTTGAAATCTCATTAAATCTCTGGTCTCTCTCACATAGCCAAATAAGAATACTATTATTATTAGTTGAATTATATATCTCTAGTTATAACAAAGTAAATCGCAAACTTAGTGTGTAAAAAGTAGCCACAGAATACTTTTTCAATAGGAAACATTTTTTATGTTACTATTCAAGCTGAGCCAAACTGAAAATGGTTATGTAAAGTATTATGCTTAGTCTGTGCATGGTCACATATTATGCACATGGAAAGAATTTTTCAACTTTTAAAATTCAGTTACCGTGTTCTTCCTGTCAATAAGCTTCTTCTTGGGTTTCCCCTACAGAAGTAGAAAGGAAAACCGGGTTAGAG
Source organism: Lepilemur ruficaudatus (assembly GCA_963574885.1). Lineage (NCBI taxonomy): Eukaryota > Metazoa > Chordata > Mammalia > Primates > Lepilemuridae > Lepilemur > Lepilemur ruficaudatus. The sequence goes on from CAUYRT010030867.1 coordinate 3,276, forward strand.
AATGCTATTCAAATAGTCTCTCCTGAGTTCACACATATATGCACTCCTGAAATTTTTATTACAGAGATTCAACATGGAACTTGGCCAGGGAGGGCATCTTTGGGGAAAAGCAGATAAATTGAGAACATTGTCAGAGAAAAGTAGAGTGCTGTGAGTTGGAGGGAGGATCAATAAAAAACAAAAGGGAAAGGACAAATAAATTTGGGAGAAAAATTATAATAATTACTTGCATTTGTCTATCTATTTACAAAGTAGATTATACTTATTCCTCACAACTACCATTTAAAGAAAGTTGTTATTAGCTCCATTTATATAAAGGAGTGTGATAAGATAATTTTGGGACCTGCCAATGTCAGAGCTTAACAGGTTTACATTTAAACCTAGGGCTTAGGTCTCAGACCCCATTGTTCTTTCTACTTTCATTGAACTGTTTTAGGAAAGAAAACCAAGCTCAATTTTTACAGAGTTGAAAAAGGATGCATATATGGAAATAAAACTCATCAGAAGTCAAGCAGGTGGACGGGTGGAAGAGAGGATGAGTAAATTCACACCTAATGGGTACAATGTACACCATCTGGGTGATGGGCACACTTATAACTTTGACTTAAACTGCACAAAAGTAATTTATGTAACCAAAATGTTTGTACTCTCATAATATTCTGAAATAAAATAAAATTTTAAAGAAAGTATGCTCATCAGATTGTCCACAATTAAAAAAAAAATCTCTATAAAAAAAGATATTCCCCATTGCCTCTAAATTTGGGTTGGGCTCTAACTATAGGAATCAAGTGTTATTTATGTTTAAATAGGCTTTTGTTTTCCTTTTAAAACATTATCTCCTCATTCAATTTCCTTTCACTTAATACCTTTTTTTTTTTTCATTTCCCCAGTTCTACTTGTACTCATTTGTGTATGTGTTTATTTGGATCAGTACCATTTTATCACCTGTGTAGGTTCATGTATCCACTACCTCAGATAAGATACTAAGTAATTATGTCACCCCCAAGTATCTTTCATGCTGCCCTTTCATAACCACACACACCTCCTACCTATCCTCTACCCCATTAATCTGTTTCCACTCTAAAATTTTGTCATTTCAAAAATGTTATGTAAATAGACTGTAACTGTTAGCATTGGTTTTTTATAAAGAGACAAGTACAATGTAGATTGTAACTATAAAAAAAAACCGAGTGAGAAGGTTAAGTCTTCACCAAGATGTCTTGTCTTTCCTTTCCCATGTCTTCTACCAATCTAATGTCCTGATATTGTCACATTATCATCAGAAAGTCTCAAGATGATTTTAACTTTTTCACCCAGATAATAGTTTTCTCTAGCAATCTGCAATCATGGCTTCACATTACAATCACCTAGGCAGCTTTTAATAAGCACCAATACTTCACTCTGGGGGAGAGAGGTGACCAGGGCATAAATATGATATACAAGATCCCCAGGTGTTACTAATATGCAGCCAGCATTAAAACTACTGCCATAGTGTAAGACAGTAAGTAAGATACTGTTTGTTAGGGCAGGATGGGTATGGGGGAAGGAATTGAGAGGGTAAGGAAGGTAGAAAAAAGTAACCTAAAACAAATGAAATGGGCATAGAATTAGTTTGAAAGTGGTTCTGACAATAACACAATTGGATTTGCAAGGGGAAAACATCAATTCAGATTGAAGAGAACAAATTTACTGGAAGCTATTAAGACTTGCAACACCACAATTTCATTTTTTCAATGCATGTGTTTGTGTGTGCCTACCATGTGGTAGGTTCAAAGATAAGCAAAACAAAATACCTACTCTTAAGAGTCAACTAGTAAAGTACAAGTTAGTAAACAGGCAATTATAATATAACCAAGGAGTGTAAATCAGACTGAGGGATAAAAGAAGGGCTGAGAGTACCTCCTAGTCTAGGTCAGAGGAGGAAGGACATAGTTATAAGAATTCAGGGATAAACTGAAGTCCATTCCAAAGAAAGGGGAGTTTGTAAGGATAAGGAGGTATAAAAGAGCAAGTAGATATGTTCTGATTGGCCATGGGTTAGTGTGGAAAAGTGGAGAGTAGGCTAAAAAGGTAGTTAAGAATAGATCATGAGGGCCGGTCATGCTAAACAGGGAAATTTATGGTTTTTTTAATCAAAGATTTTAGAATGCTTTATAAACAAGGGTTGTTAACTGGGCCTGAAGAAAGTATGCAGGGAGTATACTAACTTGGATGGGAAAAAAATTACATTCCCTAATTGAAATTTAGCATTTCCTCCACATAAATGTAGGAAACCATCCACATAATGGATTAGTATGATTTCATTACCAGAAGAAACAACATCTTTTTTTCATATTACTTTAGAACTGTCTCAAGTATCTCAAAATACTGTCAATAGTTATCATTCTTTGATATGGTAGTTATTAGACCTACTGCTGGATCTTGTTGTTTAATGTGCTAATAAAGAAGCACATATATTATTATATCTCAGATTTTTTATTGTTACGCTACTCCTACATAAATGCTTCATAATTTTGGCCAATATGGTAGTCTCCAGATTGCCTGCTCTGCCCTCCCTTCCCCCTCACAGAAAACCCAAGTATGGAAAGATCCAGCCTCAAGCACAGAATCCATTGTCAGTCCAGAAACAGACCTGTATAACATGTTAAAAAACCCATGCAAACTACCTATTTTAAGCAAACAGTCCATTACTACTAAATATGACTGGATAATCCAAGATCGCCAAATATTTGCAGGTATGTTACAGTAAAAACTAGAAAGAATAAGATGAACAAACAGAACTAATTCAGAAGAATTAAAATAATGCAAAAACATAAAGGAACTTTAAACAAACTAATCAACATAGTCAAAGAGACTTGAAAAGACATTACATCCATAAAATACGAAAATTAATCAAAAAGCAAAAACAGCTCTTGGACATTAAAATCTCGCTTGCCAAAACAAAACAGCAAACCAGGCCAGGCGCAGTGGCTCACACCTGTGATCCTAGCACTCTGAGAGGCTAAGGCGGGAGGATCACTGGAGGTCAGGAGTTTGAGACCAGCCTGAGCAAGAGCAAGACCCTGTCTCTATTAAGAATAGAAAAAATTAGCTGGGCGTAGTGGCACGCACCTGTAGTCCCAGCTACTCAGGAGGCTGAGGCAGGAAGATCACTTGAGCCCAGGAGTTTGAGGTTGCTGCAAGCTAGACTGACGCCACGGCTTTCTAGCCTGGGTGACAGAGTAACATTCTGTCTCAAAACAAAACAAAACAAAACAAAACAAAACAAAACAAAAAAACATAAATCAAACAACCCTCTCCTGTGCTAGTAATAAACAATAAAATGGACTAGGCTGAAGACCGATTTAGAGTTTTAGAAGACAAAATTCAAGAAATCTCCAAGAATTTAAAGCTAAGACATGAGATCAAAAGTATCAAAACAGTAAAGAAATATGGAGAATATAGCCAAAATTTATCTAATACGAGTTCCACAAAGAGAGAAAAGAAAGAATAAAGGGAACATTTCTCACAGTTGAAAGACCTACATGTTTAGACTGAAAGGACTCACCCACTGCAAAACTAAAATAATGAAAAATGACATAGCAGAACACATCCTGGCAAAGTATCTCAACTGTAAAGATAGAGAAACCTTGTCAAAGTTTTCAGAGAGGGGGATTACAAGCTACACAATGTGATTACTTAATCAATGGTAATACTACACATTTACAGAGAGAAACTGCAAATCCCATTATTTATGGTAATAGATCATGAAATTTCAAGTAATGTTTGAAATCTGGGTATCTATTTTAAGAATCCTTGAAAAAAACTTATATATTCTCAAAATAATATAAGTTCCTCTAAATAACCAGGGTGCCTTATTTTAACAATCAATTAAGGAACTGTACTGCAACGTGGTTAGGTCACAAGGGCTACAAAAGTATGTGAGACTAAGTAGTCTGTGACTGCTATGCTATTTAAATGCCAATGTCTGTTTTCCATCATTTCCCCCTATTTTCCCTTGTATTGAGATTATCAGTTGTCATTTCTTACAAGTCTCAGTGTATTTTGTGAATTACCTCCCCTCCACTTCTTCTAATCTGATAGTTCTAATCTCTTCTGGTCTAGAAAAACAGATAATCATGTCTGTTGATTTGTTGCATCTAAAGTGTAAAGGCACTAAGAGTCTTCCTCGAAGAATAACGTTTAGGGCATCTTTGAACATTGCTCACAGATCTTTATGGTTTAATTTTTAGTTTTTGGAAATGTTACAAAGTGCTGACAGTTAATGATAAATTCTGGAAAAATGAGGCATTATTTCATATTTTCTGGAGGACTTTTCTATCATGAAGATTTTTATGAAGGCTCTTTCCTTCTTCTGCATGTACTTTCTCCTAATCTTATGACCTAGTCCTAAATTTCTAAGTTTAGCAATCCCCACCTGTCCTGGAAGAGGCGTGTTGCCAGCATATAGTTCATAGAGGTTTTGTGCTCAAGGAAGGACCTGAAAAATAAAGACGGAAACTGGTTATTTTTTAAGCTTAGTTTAACAGGAAAATAGAAATAGAACCATGAATGAAACATAGAAGTGACAGGTTACTTACATACTGTTTCTAAAGAAATATACTGTTTCTAAAGTGGCAAAGGAAGAGACAGTTGCTCAAATTAAAATTATAAAATACTAGAGTAGCAGCAAATACAATAAAATAAACAAAAAGAAGACTTAATTTAGAAAATAGAAAAAGAAAAGGTAGCATTTCTTGGATTAATAATAGGTGATATACTAAATTCAGAAAATAGAGCGAAAGGTTTTTTTACCAAAAAATTTACACATAGGTCAAATGAATAGGAGCTACATAAAGTATGTGAAAATGTAAATAGAAGACTGTTTCAAACATGTTATTCCTCAACTTAAGAGCTTTCAATGGCTCCCCAATGTCTGCCATAGGAGGCATGCACTTTCTCTTACAAACTTTCCAAATTTCAAAAATCCATACCACCAATTCATTTACACTTTCGCCACACAGTCGCCCAACATTGATTGTGTGGTACAGCCAGGCAAGTCACCTTAGAATTCTCTCATACTTCACCTCCCACTGATCCTTTGCCTCTGACTGCACATCTTCTCACATGCTCTCGACTTATCTATACAGTAGTCTTCCCTTATCCAAGGTTTCAGTTACCCACAGTCAACTGCAGTCCGAAAATATTAAATGGAAAATTCCAGAAATAAAGAACTCATAAGTTTTAAACTACACTGTCCTAACTAATGTCATGAAATCTCGAGCCATGCTGCTCCCTCCCACCTGGGACATGGATCATCCCTTTTTCCAGTGTCTCCACACTACAGATGCTCCTCTCACGTTAGTCACTAAGCAGCTGTCTCAGTTATCAGACCAATGTCAATGTGTTTCAGTGTTTGTGTTCAAGGAACCTTTATTTCACTTAATAATGGCCCCAAAGAACAAGAGTAACGATGCTGGCAATTTGGATAGGCCAAAGAGGGACCATAATGTGCTTCCTTTGAGTGAAAAAGTGAAAAGTTCTCGACTTTAGGGAAAAAAAATCATATGCTGAGGTTGCTAAGAACAAATCTTCCATCTGTGAAATTGTGAAGAAGGAAAAGGAATTTGTGCTAGTTTTGTTGCTGTACCTCGTACTGCAAAAGTGATGGCCACAGTGCACAGTAATTGCTTAGTTAAGATGGAAAAGGCATTAAATTTGTGAGTGGAAGACATGAACAACTGACAGTAGCATGTTGCACCAGAAAGCATTGAGCCTATAGGAAGACTTCAGCAAGGGATGCCCTGAAATAAGTGACATGAAGCCATTTACTACAAGTAGAGGATGGTTACACAGATTCAGGAATACAGAAGGTAAACAGTAGCCTAACACTACGTCACAATGCCTTTGGCATTCAGCTTACTTCACCTCATCATGTAGGCATCGAATCATCTCACATAATCACAAGAATAATAAGGGTGAGTACAGAACAATTCCAAGAAACCACATTCACCTAAATTTTATTACAGTATATCGTTATAACTGCTCTATTTTAATTATTAGCTATTATTATTCATCTCTTACTATGCCTAATTTATAAGTTAAACATAGGTATGTATATATAGGAATGTATGTTTAGGAATAACAGTATATATACAGTTGACCCCCTGTGCAGTTGAAAATCTGTGTGCAACTTTTGACTCCCCAAAAACTTACCTACTAATAGCCAGCCGATTGTTGACCAGAAGCCTTACTGATAACATAAACAGTCAATTAACACACATTTTGTATATGTATTATATACTGTATTCTTACAATAAAGTAAGCTGGAAAAAAGAAAGTGTTATTAAGAAAATCATGAGCAGGAGTTGGTCTTGCTGTCACAGGGATGGCACACATGGAAGAAAATCCACACATAGGTGCACCCACACAGTTCAGACCAGTGTTGTTCAAGGGTCGGTTATGCAGGGCTTGGTACCAGCCACAGTTTCAGGCATCCACTGGGAGTCCTGGAACATACACCTCGAAGATAAGGGGGATCTATTGTAATCTACCCTTCAAGAAGTAGGTCAAGGCCAGGTATGATGGCTCACATCTGTAATCCTAGCACTTTGGGAGTCTGAGGCCAGATCACTTGAAGCTAGGAGTTTGAGACCAGCCTGAGCAAGAGCGAGACCCATCTCTACAAAAAACAGAAAAATTAGCTAAGTGTGGTGGAACATGCCTATAGTCCCAGTTATCAGGAGGCTGAGGCAGGAGGATGACTTGAGCCCAGGAAATCGAGGTTGCAGTGAGCTATAATGAGGCCACTGCACCCCAGCCTAGGTCACAAAAAAAAAAAAAAAAAAAAAGAAATAAGGAAGTCAAGTCCACTCTGCTGCATGAAGCCTTCCTGATATGTCCTTCCAAGTTTGCAGAGATTTCCTTGTCTGAACTACTCTGGTCTCTACTGTATGTCTGAGGAACCAACTCATACTGTCTCACAGAGTAAACACTTTCTTCTAGGAAAGCTGAATGATGGAGCAGGAAAAAAGTAGGATCTGGAGTCAGAATACCTGACTTAAGTCCCACTGTGTGGTCATGGGCAAGTCGCATCATTTTACTGAGCCTTAGTTTCCTTGTCATTAAAATGATTTGTACAAAGTACATTATATTAATAATTACAAAGAGCTACATAAATATGAGCTATTTTTAGTATATATATAAATAATTTCTCTATAAACATACTGTTAACTCTCAACAGGCAGGGATCCCATCTAATATTTATTTTTATTCCAAAAAACCAAGCACAGTGCGAGATACTTGGATGATAATAAATACGTATTAATAAAATGGCATATTTGTTAATAGATAAACACAACTCCCCCATTCTATGTGAAGGCAGCTCAATTAATTTAATGTTCTTGGCCTCCTGTTGCCTCTTTTCTCAGACTGTATGTACCAAGAAAGGTAGACTGACTTACCAATCTGACTCATAATATAGGAAGAACAAACAGAACAGGCTCCATTAAGCACCTCCCTTCTTTCTCTTGGGAGATAATCTCTCCCTGGGAAATACATATCCACTACCGCTCATACAGGGTCAGGTGCTCCCCATACACACATATATATCTCCTCAGTCCAATCTTGCCTACAATAGGCATGTAAATCCGTCCAATTCTGAAGTTCAATAGGAAATGTATTTGCTTACAGACAGATATAATCAAGTCTCCCAGCATAGACTTTATTGGTAAGAAAGATGATACCTTGGTCTCCATCTATCTTAGTCCTTGCCGTATTTCTCTACTGGTTCAAAACCAAACTAATAAAGAAAGGTACCATTATTGGAGTTTCCTAATCAAGTACAAACATTATTTGTACTTGATTCCTTAGAAAAAGGTACTCAAATTAAGGTCCCATCTCTTGAAATACTCAAAAGCAGAGGGTTCTACTTTTAATTATTAAAATAGATTATTTTTTAGAAAGTACAAAAATTCAAATTTTTCAAAAACACATCAAAAGATATACTTCTAATTTTGAGAGAAACCCACGCAGTATTTTTCTGCTGAATTCCGAAGTACTTATAAGGTGTAACTAAATGGATAGTATACTTTGAAAGATAAAAGGAAGATTTGTCTATGAACAGCTAGGTTTTCCAAACAAAACAAACAAACAAAAAACTGGCTTTTTCTTTTATCCCTCTAAGTTCTACCTCTGTACTTAGAACCACTAACATCTCAACTAAGTAAAAGGCCAGTGGAAAAAAAGTGTGTTGCCCATAAACAAGTACACAGATTTTCAACCTTCCTAGCACTCGGAGAGATGCAAATCAAGACCAAAATAAGATATTTTATATACACCCACTAGATTGACAAAAATTAAGTCTCAGAGTACCATGAACTGGAGAAGATACAGATCAACAGGATCTCTTATACATTGCTGACAAGACTATAAATTCACATAGTCACTTTGGAAAACAATTTAACATTACTTTTTTTAAGCATTATTATCTTTTTAAAAAGTTGAACATTCACATATTTCGTGACACAGTAATTCCACTCCTAGATATACGCCAGAAGACACATACAAAAATATTTATAGCACAGCTGTCCTTAAGAGCAAAAGATCATTTCTTCCAAAAATTGGACTTTAAACAAAGAAAAAAAATAATAAATAAATAAAGAGCAAAAAACCAGAAAGAAGTCAAATGCCCATTAACAGGAAAATGGAAAAATTAACAGCAGTATAAACACACAGTAAAATATAACAAAGCACTGAAAAAGAATGAATTGTAGCTATATGCAACATGAAACTTACTAATAGTAACATAATGCTGAATGAAAAATGCAAGAGTGCACAGAACATGTCTTTTTTAAAAGAAAAAGTTCAAAAGAAATTAAAACTAAATAAGAGAATTCTGTTTCTACACATGTGCGATAACTGCTAAGGACCTGCTCTCCTACCATAAACAGCTAGAAAAGTATACAAATACTTGAAACAACTGTTTTTAGACATTAAACAACTGGCAACACAGTACTGTGATCCCTGACAGAGGAAAATAATTGAAGTAATCCCTACAATTACTCTACCATTCTGCTTAGGGGCAATTTCCAAACTATGCAGAAAAAGGGGAAATTCAAGTAGAGCCCAACAGTCTCTAAGAAGAGATGACAGAGATCAAAGTTCTAGAAGTAAATAGAATTTTCAGAGCAATGTACTAGAAAGGAAGAAGCTGTGCATAAAATATCCAAAAATCAGGCCAGGTGTGGTGGCTGACTCCTGTAATCCTAGCACTCTGGGAGGCCGAGGCGGGAGGATCATTCAAGGTCAGGAGTTCGAAACCAGCCTGAGCAAGAGCGAGACCGTGTCTCCACTAAAAATGGAAAGAAATTAACTGGCCAACTAAATATATATAGAAAAAAATTAGCTGAGCATGGTGGCGCACGCCTGTAGTCCCAGCTACTTGGGAGGCTGAGGCAGGAGGATTGCTTGAGCCCAGGAGTTTGAGGTTGCTGTGAGTTAGGCTGACGCCACGGCACTCTAGCCCAGGCAACAGAGTGAGACTCTGTCTCCAAAAAAAAAAAAAGAACAATTAAGGAGATTCTGTAAGCAAAGTAAGTCCCAGAGTTCACACTGGGCTTCAAGTTGAGTTCCCACCAGCCAGAATGGAGCGATCTCAATCAAGATGGGGGTCATTTAACAGATATCCCAAAAGAGTATTTGGTGGTAGAACTATCCTAGACCTAGACAAAAGCTATTCTAAATGAACTATACAATGCTTAAAAATAAGCCTGAAAAGATTAAGCTATCTACAAGTAACTTAGGTGCTTGACCCTTCCAAAAAACTTCAGCAGGGCTTAAAGAAGGAAATAAAATCCAAACTCTCAACAATGTAACATTTACAATATCTAGCATCCAATTTTAAAAAAGTGAAGAAACAGGAAAAATATGATCCATAAACAGAAGGAAAACCAGTCAATAGACACAGACTCAGAAATGAGAGGTAACAGAATAAGAAAAAGATTTAAAACAGTTATCATAAATGTTATAATACAAGGATCTAAAGGAAATCATGAAAATAATGAAAAAAAGAAAAAGGAAGCCATAAAAAGAAACCTGGGAATTCTACAGATAAAAAATATCTGAAATGATATTTCACTGGATAGAATTAATAAACGATTAGTCACTGCAGACAGAATGATGAATGACCTTAGAGACTCGCAGAAATAGAAACCATCCAAAATTAAGAAAAGGAAAAAAAATCTCAAAAAATATGAAGGCAGCCAAATTTGTGGTAAAATATGAACCAATGTAACATGTAACCAAAGTCCCAAAAGAAGAAAAGAGAGGAGGGAAATAGAAAAAAAATATTGAAGAAATAATGGCTAAAAGTTTTCCAAATTTGATGAAAACTATAAACCCACAGACCAAGAAGTCCAATGAAACCCAAGCAGAAGAAACAAAAAAGTGACACCATGGTACATCATAATCAAACTGCTGAAATTCAATCATAAAGAGATACCTTTTTAAAACATTTATATAAATTTATGGAGTACAAGTACAATTTTGTTACATGTGTAGTGGTCAAGTCAGGGCTTTTAGGGTATCCCTCACCCAAATAATTATACCCACTAAGTAATTTCTCACCATGTAACCCCCTCCCAACCTCTCCCTCTTCCGAGTCTCCATTGTCTATCATTCCACACATAAAAAGATCACCTGAAAAGCAAGCTGGGAAAAAAAGACATCATGCATACAAGAACAAAGATAAGAATTACTGTACACTTCTCATCAGAAAAATGTAAGCCTGAAGATGATGAAAAGATATTTTTAAGGTGCTGGGAAAAAGTGTCAACCTCAAATTCTATAACTACTTAAAATAATCTTTCAAACATAAAAGCAAAAGACTTTTTCTGGCAAACATAAGTTGAGAGAATTCACCACCATCAAACTAAAATGCAAAAATCAACACCTACTACACACTGTCTATAAGAAACCCACTTTAACTATAAAGACACAGAAAGATTAAAAGTAAAACAATGGAAAAAGATACACCACGCAAATACCAGTCATCAGAAAGCTGGAGTGGAGTATATTAATATGTATATATTATATATTTATATGTATATAATATATACAATAACTATATATAACAGATAAGTAGACCTCAGAACAAAGAACATTATCAGGATGGAGGGATATTTCATAACAATAAAGAAGTCAATTTATCAAGAAGACATAATGAACCTAATGCATACACACTTAATAACAGAGTCCCAAAACACATGACAAGCAAAACCAACAGAACCAAAAGGAGAAATTTAAAATTTCACAATTATAATTGAAGTTTTCAATACCAGTCTCTCAATAATTGACAAAATCAGTAAAGATAAAGAAGATCTGAACACCACTATCAATCTCCATGACCTAATAAATAGTTACAGATCCAACAAGAACAGAATATACATTCTTTTCAATGTATATGTTACATTTACCAAGATAAACCACAGTCTGGACCATACAGCAAATCTCAGTAAATTTAAAAAGACTGAAGGATGTTCTCTGACTTCATCAGAAGTAAACTAAAAATCAATAACAAAAATATCTCCGGGAAGACCCCAAGTATTTGAAAACTAAGTAACATACTTCTAAATAACCCATGGGCAAAAAGAAAATCAACAGGGAAATTTAAAAGTTTTTTAAATAGAATGAAAACAAAAACACAACACTCAAAATATGTGGGATGCTACTAAACCAGTACTTAGTAAAAATTTATAGCATTAAATACCTATATGAGAAAAAAAGGAAAGTCTCAAATCAACAACATCAGCTTCTACCTAATAAAACTAGAAAAGCAAATGAAGACCAAAGTTAAGCAGAAGAAAAAAATTACAAATATTAGAGTAGAACTCAATGCACTGTAACTAGAGGAAAGAAAAGAAAATAAAAATGAAACCAAAAGCTGGTTCTCCGAGAAGATCAATAAAATTGATAAAGCTCTAGCCAGACTGACCAGGATAAAAAGAGAGAAGAAACAAATTACCAATATCAGAAATGAGAGCAGTAACATCACTACAGAATGTACAGATAGTAAAAAGATAAGAGAATATTATAAATAATTTTATGCCTATAAATATGACAACACAGATGAAATGAAAAAATTCCTTAAAAGACACCAATGAGCAAAACTCATTCAAGTAGATAAACTGAAGAGCCGATGTCTCTTAAAGAAACTGAAATTGGGGCTGGGCGGGGTGGCTCATGCCTGTAATCCTAGCACTCTGGGAGGCCAAGGCGGGCGGACTGCTCAAGGTCAGGAGTTCGAAACCAGCCTGAGCAAGAGCGAGACCCTGTCCCTACTAATAATAGAAAGAAATTAATTGGCCAACTATATATGTATAGAAAAAACTAGCCAGGCATGGTGGCGCATGCCTGTAGTCTCAGCTACTTGGGAGGCTGAGGCAGAAGGATTGTTGAGCCCAGGAGTTTGAGGTTGCTGTGAGCCAGGCTGATGCCACGGCACTCTAGCCCAGGCAACACAGTGAGACTCTGTCTCAGAAAAAAAAAAAAAAAAAAGAAATTGAAATTGAACTCCTGGTCCAGATGGCTTCAATAGTAAATTCTACCAAACATATAAGAAATAGATAATAACAATTTTACATAAACTCTTCCAGAAAATTGAAGAGATAATTAAACTGTAATAAGGTATCACTATACACCTCCTAGAGGCTAAAACTAAAAAGACTGACCACACCAACTGTTGATGAGGATGTAGAGGAACTGGAACTTTCATACACTTGCGATGTGAACGTAAAATGATACAACCACTTTAGAAAACTGTACGGCTATTTCTCAAAAAGTTCAACATATACAAAAATATGATCCAGTCACTGCACAAGGACATTTTTTTTTTAAGATGGGGTCTCATTATGTTGCCCAGGCCAGACTTGAACTGCTGGGCTCAAGGAATCCTTCCACCTCAGCCTCCTGAGTAACTGAGACTACAGGCATCCACCATTGCACCTGGCCCCACAAGCAGACCCAAGAGAAAGGAAAGCACATATTCACACAACAATTTGTAATAAACGTTTATAGAAGCTTTATTTATAATAAACAAAAACTGCAAACAATCCAAATGTCCATCAAGAGATGAAAGGATAAATTATGGCATGTGCCTAAAATAGAATATTACTCAGCAATAAAATGGAATTAAAGCATTGATATATGCTCTAACACGTGTGAATCTAAAAATAATTATGTTGAATGAAAAAGGCCAGACAAGAAAAAACATGCTGTAGAATTCTATTTATATAAAATTCTAGGAAATGCAAATTAATCTTCAGTGACAGAAAGCAGATCAGTAGCTGCCTGGGGACAGGTTGGGGCAGGGAAAGCCAGGAGAGAGGAATTATAAAGTGGTACATGCAAATTTTTGAAGGTGATATTCACTATCTTGACAGTGGTGGTAGGTTCACTGATACATGCATATGTGAAAACTTACCAAACTGTACACGTTAAATACGTGCAGCTTATTGTATGTCAATTATACCTCAATAAAGCTATTAAAAAATACCATTATAAGCCAAAATCATGAGATACTAAGTAATAAATTTAGTAAAACATGTTCAAGACTTTTATCCTGAAAACTATAAAACACTGTTAGGTACTGAGACACTGAGGGTTGCAGCAAAAAAATTTAAAAAATAAAAAACATTGTTAGAAAAAATCACAGAAGACCCACATAAATGGAGGGACAAATCATGTTCATATGGATTGGAAAATGCAACTCAATATTGTTAAGATGTCCACTCTCTCAAAATTAATCTATACACTCAATGCAATCAAACCAAAAGCCAGTAGGCTTTTGTGTAGAAACTGACAAAGGAATTCTAAAACTCCTTTGGAAACACAAAGTCAAAATAATTTTGAAAAAGAATACAGTTGGCAGACTCACACTACCTAATTTCAAGGTTTAGTACAACACTACAGCAATTGAGACAGACATATAGATCAATGAAACTATGAAAAGAGTTCAGTAATATACTCCAATATATTCCAATTGATTTTCAATAAAGATGCCAACATAACTGGATAATTTCAATAAATGGTGCTGGATCTAATAGACATCAATCTGGAAAGAAATGAACCTCAACTTTACCTCATACCATACATAAAAATTAATTCCACACATATCATAAACCAAAATATAAAAGCTAAAATGATAAAACTTCCAGAAGAAAATATGACAGAAAAAGCTTTGTGAAGTTGGTGATGGTAAAGATTTTTTAGACAGGAAGCACAAAATGTATAAATGAATAAGCTTTTAAAAAATTTGGTACACTGGCCTTCACTGACATTTAAAACTTCTGTTCTTCAAAAGCCACTGTTAGAAAAATAAAAAAGCTAACCACAGACTTGCAGAAAATATTCACAATATATATGTGAGAAACAACTTGTATCAAGAGTCCTTTATAGCAGGCGCGGTGGCTCGCACCTATAATCCTAGCACTCTGGGAGGCGAGGCAAGAGGATTGCTGGAGCCCATGAGCTCAAGACCAGCCTAAACAAGAGTGAGACCCTGTCTCTACTGAAAATAGAAAAATTAGCCGGGTGTCGTGGCACATGCCTGTAGTCTTAGCTACTCGGGAGGCTGAGGAAAGAGGATCACTTCAGCCCAGGAGTTTGAGGTTGCTGTGAGCTACGATGATTGATGCCACTGCCCTCTAGCCTGGGCAACAGAGCAAGACTCTGTCTCCAAAAAAAAAAAAAAAAAAAAGAGTCCTTTATAACACAGTAATATAAAGATTACAAATCCTAAATTTAAAATGAAAAAAAAGAAGATATACAAATGGCTAACAGCAAATGAAAAGATGTTCAATATCATTATTCATCAGAGAAAAGCAAATTAAAACTACAAAAAAGATACGCTACCCAGCCACTAGACTGCCTGAAAAGGCCTGGCAATTCCAAGTATTGCCAAAGATGGGAGCAACTGAACCTTCACATATCATTAGAAAAATGTAAAATGGTACCACCACTTACCAAATGACCCATCTAGTCCACTCCTAGGTACACTTGATCCTTGAAAGCACATGCAAAACATGGGTTGAACTGCACAAGTCTACTTACATATAGGTTTTTTCAACCCAAAACAGATCAAAAACACTGTATTTACAAGATGTAAAACCTGCATACACATAGGGCCAGCTTTTTATATACACAGGTTTCACAGGGCCTACTGTGGGACTTGAGTATGCCCAGATTTTGGTATACAACAGAGGTCCTGAAGTCAATTCCCTGAGAATACTGAGGGATGACTCTATTTACCCAAAAGAAATGAAATCGTTAAGTCCACACATGAATGTTCATAGCAGCTTTCTTCATAATAGCCCCAAACTGAACACACCCAAATGTTCCACAACAGATGAATGGATAAACAAACTGTGGTCTAGGCACACAATGAAACAGTACACAACAATAAGGAATGAACTATTGCTTCATAAAACAACACAGCTAAATATTAAAAACACTATGCCGAACAAAAGTTTAGACGTGAAAGTGTACATACTGTATGATTCCATTTATGTGAAGTTCTAGAAAAACTATAGTGACAGACAGCAGGTATGTCAATATCTGAGGCTTGAGGTGATAAAGAGGATTGACCGGTAAGGCCAGGAAGGGCTTATGTAGGTGATGACACAGATTCTGGTGGTGGCAGTGGTTAAATTGGTATTTATAGTTGTCAAAAATCATCACACTGTATACTTAAAATAGATACATCTTACTACATGTAAACTACATCTCAGGAATGATTAAAAAACTAAACAATATACTGCTTAGGCACACATATAGATAACAGAACAATTTTATTTTTCAAATCAAGGTTATGGGAAATACAAAGCTTATGACTATGTCTGACCCTAAGTTGGGGAGTTAGTTAGGATTAAACTAGCGAGCTAGAGGATCTAAAAAAAGAGAGGAATAATATACAGGTAGATTAAAGTACTGTTAATAATCTAGTTCTTGGGTTGGATAATATTCATCATATTATAAATAAATACACGAAATAAGAAAGGCATCATGTGGGGAGCAATATGACAGTGTGTCACAGTTAATCTAATTCTATGGACTTGAGGTACAGATTAAAAAAAAAAAGGTAGTCACCTCACCCATATATTTCCCATGTCTCAGACGTAGGAAATATGCGAATAAATCCACCTCTCCGATCATTCTCTTCCTTCACCCTCCGTAAAACTTTGATCTAGATGGAAGAAAAGAAAATGAATAAAATGAGTACCTATTTTGAAAACTGGAATCCATGTGGCTGTAGGACAAAGGAAGAGAGCTATGATCCAAGAATATGAAAGAAACATGGAGGGAGAAGTTAATTCCATTTAAAATGTTGTTTCCTGAAAAAAATGTCTCCCATCTTGCATCCTTCCTTTTCAATATAAGATATGAGTTTGTCATGAATATTATGACTCACTCACTAATTTTCACTGAATCCTGTGTTAACCCACAAAGGCCTGAAAAGGAGTTATCTTTACCTCCTCCATTGACAGACCAAGCACAGAACCACCTAACTTCCCCGGCACTTTCTCCCGGGTTGAGCCCACAAGGTTTTTCATTTCCGCATCACTGGCAGAGAGTGGACGGGAACGCTAAGGAGAAGAAAATAAAAATAATAAAGTTTTTTAAAACACAGTTTTTAATCATTCTTCATTTCCCTCTGTTCATTCCCTCATGACATTATCTTCCTAGTATGTATAAGCTCAAATCCGTAGCCCATTTTCTGTAGTTAATCTCTTAGCCTGAAACCCTGGGAAACAGATGAAAGCTAGTAAGCTCAAAGGCAAGAAGAGAAAACAGAATAGTAGGAAAAACACTATAGGTTGAGACAGAAACACAGAAAAAAAGAATGAGGTCCCCTTGACTTTCTAAGCTAATATTTAATCCTAAACTTGGTTTTAGAGTGCATCCAATATTTCAAGGATATGGAAAAAATCTGAAGAGTCTCAATAGAAAAGTGTGTATTTATTTCTTTTTAGCACTGGGGAAAGAGAGTTACGAGAATTGAGACATAAGACACAAAACCAAGGAATAATCTATTATACATGAAAAAGTTGGGCTGTGAGATGTTTTAGAACTTGAGGGGGAAAATACTGAGATGAGAGTCATCAGTGACACAGAACAGGGCTGTGACCAAAAGGCTACAACTTAGGAAACACTGTGGTTGCTGGACCTCAAGAGACCTGGAACAAGGATGACTGCCCTCGGGAGTACTCCAAGGAGGCAGCCAAATGGGCCACATTCATCACTGATTCCAAAAGATGATCTGGGCTACCTCAGCTTCTGAATGATGATGAGGGACCTCATCTGAGTACAAAAGTTTTAAGTGATTTTAATTTTATATGAACAGAAAAATAGAAAGGTAACAAAGGAAGTCAGATGGTATGAAACATGGTAACATGGTATCACTGAAATACATGAAGTGACAGATAAAATAAGACAAATCTGCCAAGTAGAAAGAACAGAAATAATTCACCAACTACGGGTGCAAATTGTCTTCTAGATTCCTAGAAGTAACTCAACCAAAAAGAAGCAGCCCTGTTGTCATGAGGTACTGTTTGTCTTTGTCTATGCATAGACTATCTATAGAAAGGCATTTTGGTAACTAGCTTTTGGCTTTTTCAGCAATATTCATTGTTATGGACTGAATATTTGTGTCTCTCTAAAATTCTTACATTGAAGGCCTAACCTCCAATGTGATGGCCTTTGGAGATGGAGCTTTTGGAAGGTAATTTGGGTTAGACGAGGTCATGAAAGCGGAGCCCTAGTCTAAAGGAAACACTGTGCCCTTGTAAGAGACACTAGAGAGCTTAGTCTCTCCCTCTTTCTCCCTGTCTGCCCCCCACCCCAGTGTGAACACAAAAAAGAGGCCATGTGAGCATACAACAAAATGGCAGCCACCTACAAACCAATAAAAGAAACCTCAGAATAACATCTACCTTGCCAGCACTTTGATCTTAGACTTCCCAACCTTTAGAACTGTGAAAAAAAAAAATTTCTATTGTTTAAGCCACCTAGTCTGTGGCATACTGTCACGGCAGCCCAAACAAATGAATATACCCACGTACAAAAATAACCAAAAACAGTTTTACCTTTGAACACAAGAGATACCAGTATATACTCATCTTTAAAGCTAGCATGGGAGTTATAAAAACTAAATTTTCTGATAGACAACTCCAAGATGAGATACCTACATAAAGAAAAGCCAAGAAATCAACAGATAGATGTAAGCAACACATGAAGAGCAGGGATCTTTATCTGCTTAGCTTGTACTGTGGTGTCTTCAACATCTAGAATAGTACACCGTACTTGGCACAGAGTAGATCAATAAATATTTGTTGAACAAATAAATGAATGAAAGTGCTGACACAGAGATCAATCATGGCAAGAACTGAATTTTGCAGAACAATTTTAGGAAATATCTTAACTCCTTTTAATCTCTGGAAATACATTAAACAATATGTATTGAAATGAGAGGGTTCATAGGGGAAAGTTCAAAGATTTAGAAAGCAAACCAATATAATAATAATTTTTAAAAAATCATTAAAAAGTGCGAATACTTATTTAATGTATAATTTAGAAAAGCCAAAATATTAAATGAATGGTTTGAGGACTTTACTCATGATCACACACTACTTATTATTTACCAACAAATACTTATCTAGTTCACACATGAGAGCATGTTCCTGACCATAAAGCCATAAGCTTCGGGATCCTCTCAAATCAAGTAGCCTTCTTACCTAATGGCTTTTAAAGTTGTCTTAAATTATACAAGGAGAGTAAGAAATAAGCATTCATTTAAATAATATAATAAAGATAAAGATTTTTTATAAAGCATTTAGGAACAGAAAGACAGTTATTTAATAGTGTTGACAAACTAAAATGTGTATTAAAAGGTTAATGAACAATATTTTAAGAAATAGTTATTACCTATCAGAATAGTTTTAATACATTGCTGTATTTATAAGAACATGGGTCAAATCACTATCGAATGACATCTCATGTGAAACTACAATTTTTGTGGGTTTTTAAAAATGGATTTTAATATTCTCGGCTTCTAGAAATTGAGATAATGATGTTGCGACCTTCTTCTATCTGGTCCCTGTAAACAATGAATTACCCCCCCAAAACTCTTAAACTTCTCTGCCAATCACTTTCAATGAGTTATCTCCCACACACAACTACTCCTTAGTTACTCACAGCCCACAATTCTAGCCCTAGCTACTGTGTACATACACATATGTGGACAGTTTGGGGTAAGAAGTCATGTAGGAATTCAGGCCTGTGCTTCTGGTTGGGGTATCTAGGAGGTTTGAGAAAGGAAAGAAAGTGACCTGAATTATAGACACAGGTGAAAGAAAAGGCAGGGAAAGAGAGAAGGGAAGAAGAAAGGATAAGGAAGAGAGAAAAAAGAAATGCTTATGAGCATCAAGGTGACACACTTGGAGATTAAAAAACAAGGCAAAGGTAAAAAAAAGGATCAGACTGATTTGAAAAGCCATCAGGACTATCAAAAACAAGCACAAAACAGTCCAAATGCAAGCCAGTCTGTGCTTTTGACTTTGGGCATATCAGCAACATTCTCTGGGTGGTAGATATAATAATAAATCTACATATTCCCATGGGTTGATTGAATGCACTAAGGAAATAAGGCTCTTCTGAACTTAAAGAGAACAACTGCCTCTGGCTAGATAACATATGAATTAAACTATCAGGTGTTCAGATAAATTTTAAACTGTCAAATTACTGTCAAGAATTCAGCCATGCAACATGCATCAAAGATATTAAATTGTCATTAGTGCAATTTACGATTCAGAAATCTACCCAGAGAAGAAACCTTTATCTATCTCATCACTATTGCTAAGGAAGAACTGACTGAGAATATAAAATTATTGAGACAAGTAATCTCATGTCCCCACTCAAAGCAGTAAGAAACAGATGTTGAATCAGAAAAATGATTCTCAGCCTAAAGAAAACTGGCAAGTAACAATGAAGTGAAGAATCCAACAAAAAGTAGAATAGGAAAAAGGGTGAGATATCCTAAAAGATATCATAATTGAGGGGAAAAAATAAAATCTGTTTGATAGGGAACACATGCAAAGAATAAAAATCTCCCAATGCAATTTTATAAACTTTGGAGTAAAGAAACAAGAAATAGCTCAATTTACATGTGATGTATTTGCCATCTAAAAAATAAAAGGTAAAATTCAGTTTAAAAAGCAAAATGAACTAATGCTATCAACTGAAAGAAAAAAAGTGAAAAGAACAACATATCAAGATATCTGACCTGAAGTGGACAAAAATGGCTTCTAAGGTTTTTTTTTTTTTTTTTATAATTTCAAGATTTAATCAAAAGATATTCATCAAGAACTTGCCATGTTTCAGCCATTGTTTTAAACATTAAGGCACATAAAGTCAAATAAGATATCTTTAATATACCATTCAACTGCTTTCATTAAAGTTTTTTTTTTTGTTTTTTTTTTTGCAGGAAAGAGAGATTTATTTACAATTTGCATGGGGAGAATCACAGATTGATTACTCAATATCTCAGTGGAATCCAGATATTTTTACACAGGCTTCCCCCCCTCCATGGTCCCTAAGAGAAGGTTTTAACATAATGATAATCAGAAGTATATTTTGAAATTTGGGAGGGAAAGGAAGTAAGTAAGTAGGCTTGTGTTACAGTAAAAAAAAAAAAAAAAGATTATGCAATGTCTAGAAATTTGGAATAAATGTAAGTCAGCAGGTCTGAGAGACATGCATCTTGTTATTAAAGGAATTGGCTTTAAAAATTAAAAAACTTACCAAAACCACTTATAATTATGTTTGAAAAATCATGAAGAACTGAGGAGGAACCAGAGGATTAGAAAAAAAACAAATGAGGTACCAATCCTCAAAAATGTAAGAAGTACACTCCTGGTGATTACCGCCTGGTAAGTCTAACTCGAATCCCTAGTAAAATAATGGAACAAATATTAAAAGAAAAAAATCCATAAACATTTAATGGGCTCATGAAGAATAGTATGGAGGCTGCATTATTTATTTTTAAAATGCTTTAAAAGTTGAATTTTGGGGCAAAATTACAAAAAAGAGGACAACAGCAAATATATTTTAATGTCTTTGGACTTTAGAGAAGCATTTAAGAAAATTTGATGAAATTTTTATTCTACATTATATTTCTAATCAGGGGTTAGTGCCATAATATAATGACTATAATACATTGACAAAAACTAAAAACAGTTAAAAACCATAACTGTAAATAAGATAAATATTAACAGCAGTGAATCAAGTTAGGAAGTGATTTCCAGGATGGGTATTAATTAAGCATTATATAGAATCTTCTTTAACGTCTGGAAGCAGACATATACAAATAAATAAAACAGCAAATGTGGATGACAGCAAATGTAAAAAACATGACTATAAATAGCTAAATATCAAAATAACACCAGATAATAATGGGAAAGGGAAAATCAAAATAGGATTCAAAAGTATGAAGGGGACTAAATTTTCTGAGTATAAACTATTATACATGTCCAGTACTACCCTGAATATTTTTTCTATGTTTTATCACTTCCTTCTCACCATAACTCCACATATCTATTATTATATATCCCCATTTGACAGCTGTGGGAACTGAGCTTCAAAGAGAGGTAAGAGACCTTGCCCAAGGTCTAACAGCTAGTGATTGGCAGAAATCAAATATGAATCCAGGTCTATCTGATTCTAAATTACATATTCTTTCCACAACACCATGCGATACAATTCCTGGTGGGTGGCAAATCTGAACCACAGACATTCAAGGGAAGGGAGAAATGTAGATAGAATAGATTAAAAAGGAAAAGACAGACAAAGGGCAAAGAAGAAAGAGACTTCACAATTTTACAGAGACAGAAAAGAAAATGACATAAAACAGTCTAAACAGTCTAAATAAAACAGGGAATTTCTTTTCTTTTCCTTTTTTTATCTTTACTTAGCTCTGATGAAGCTACTGTAGAGTTGAGAGTACTACATTAACAGAAAGACGATGACAAAGTAGAACACTGCAAAGAACAGTAACAATCAAAGAATCCAACATGTATAAATCTGGCTGAATAAAACCAGAAAGGTTTTGCGTCAAGTAAGCAAGTGTTCAAACATATAACTACTAAAGAGAGGCCTTGCTCTCCAACAAGGCTATTGCAACCTATGGCAATTCAAGCGATGCAACTAGATGCCATGGAATTAAAATGTATAAAGAGAAATTAAGATTAGAATTGCATATCAAAGACACTTCTTTAGAGTCAAACTCAGAAGTTTATGGAAGAGTACTCCTTTCCTAATGTTCTCCTTTAAGTAGAATAGTTCAAGGAATATTTAGAATGTAAGCTTTTTGAAGTCAACTGCCTTGTTTTGTTTTATTTATTTATTTATTTTGCCATGGATAGCAGGTAGCATACTTAGGTACTTACTAAACATAAAGCACTACATATTACACCGTTTTTGATTCTACCCACTAAATACCAAAATTCATATTACAGAACCACATTAACCAGTTACCAAACACTAGACAAGGCATCCAGTAACAATTTTTTTTCTATTTCTTGGATTCCATATAAACCATATAAATCACTTTATCAGAAACAGTAGCTAAGAAAGTTACAATTCAAGCTTCCAAGCTTACTAGAAACTGCATCACAGAGTACAAATGCCAAAATAAATACACTGGAGCTTTTTGCTAAATAACTAACAGTCACAGTGACACATTTATGTAGGAGAACATCTATATCCCTCAGATTAAAGTATCAAATAGTAGGAGCAGGATCCCCACTGCTAGCCTACTACTACAAAAAGATATTTTTAAAAGTCTGTGTAGAAGAAATGACAGTTAACCGCAAATACTGCTCACAAGAACACTAAGAGAACAAATGCTGATCATTCAGAAAGAAAGATATTTGTCTTTATTTTAAAGGTAGCATCTGAGACACTAACTATGGCAGAGTTTCTAAGATTCATAAACTGCCAATCACTACATATTAGTACATGAAATGTCATCTGTTAAGAAACTCAAATACAGCCCACCATCCAGTGTAAAACATTTCTAATATTAAGCTACTGATATTTTGTTTCATACGATGTCTGAATAAAACAGAGTTCTTTTGTGAACTGTCATACTTCCCTTCTGGAATACTGTGATCAAAGTGATAGATATGCCTGCCTTTAAGCCCTATTCACCATTTAAATTCAAATGCCTACATCACAGCATAATCGTGATGGAAAAAGAAGAGTCCTAAATTCCTGCATCCTCTACTCTCACGTTCTATAACCAAGAAGACAGCTGCACATTTATTTTTATTTATTTTATTTTATGTTATTAAACTGTGCAAAGCAGGTACAATAAAATATGTACCATGAAAAACTAAGCTAAAGGCTTTCCATTTGGGGAATGGAAATAAAAGTTGAATTAAATCTCCGAATGATCCAGAACTTACCTGCTTGGTGTTTGATGACTGAAACTGTGCAGATACTGGACGCTATAAAAGACAGAAAAATGGAGTAAAGCCTTATCTTCTCCTAACACGCCTACATTTTCCATCTCCTACATCTACGATATAAAAAGGAAAAAATAGTGTCCAAGCAGAGACAAAAAGCAAGAACCCTACACTTTGTGGTTGGAAAGTTAGAGCATTTATCATCGTTCACACTGCTTTCTCCTATGCCATATATATTCCAGCTTTAACATCTCACCACTGAGGAAACAATCCTACTTACCAGCTACTGAAGATTCTGAAGTTAACTAGTCCACCTGACAAATCTGTTTCACACAGTACACACAAATGATCTACAGTTCCTTTAGCATGCATGTAAGTGTCCTGTGGGCTACTTACACATGAAATCATGTGATTATCTACCAGTCAGCAAAACAAGTGTTCAATAGATTCTCTACAATCTGCCAAGATTTGCCAATAAGAGCTGACAGGCAAGCTAAGAAAAGGGATCAATTCATCTAAGTTGGCATACAGCTACCTCTAGAAGTGACTCTCGGCATAACTGTGTCAAAGCTGCACAGAAACATTGACAATGCTTTATATGCAATCCTGTGCCTCTTGCCACAGATACTGCAGGAAACAATTTGCAAACACTTTACCTAAATTAAGTTTTCCTAGTATACCTAGGTTAATCTTCTACCTTTTCTCATTAAAAATTAAAGGAAACTCTTTGATCTGTGTTGATGTACTGATCAAGTACAACACTGTTGCCTGGTTTCATTTCTAATCAAGATAAGACCTCTTAAAATATAGTACACCCTGTTCTACATCCCAATACCAATTAGAAAATCACCCTAGAGCCGGGGTCACAGACAGGCAGCCCACAGACTGAATCTAGCTCAAAGACACATTATGTTTGGCCTACAAGTATTTTTTTTTAATGAACTATTGGCCAATATTTAAAAGTAAGATTTCTGATTTCTCTTGACAATAGGAAGAGCTCACAACACTTGGCCCACACTTATGCATGAAGTGAGCAGCTAGGGCATATCAGTAAAACAGCTGCCCCTTTAGACGAGGCATGCACACTCCAGTTTACCTCAGTCACATCACTCTTAGCATTATTACACCTGCCCCTGTTTATTCATTTACATCACCTGCCTGCAGGCCCCATAAGTGTTGCCTTTGAAAATCCTATTCTAATGACAAATTATCTGAATTAATAATAGTAAATGAGCTTGAAAAACAGAAATAGCACTACTCTAAACGAGGCCAGCAAGCAAAAGGAACAAGAAGAGGAAGAGGAGTGGAAGATGGGAGGAAAAAAGGGAAGAATAGAGAGCTAAAGTGGAGGTGGGGGAGGGATAAAAGGAGAAGAAAGGGAAAAGAAAGGAGGGGGAGGAGAAGCAGCAGCTATTTACGCCTTCAAAGAGCTTACAATCTAGCAGAGGAGTACTGAACAATTTAAAAGCAGCAAATCAATGAATGCAAAACAATGCAATACAGAAAAGTATATAATGTTGAAATGAAAAGTAAAGGTTATGAAAGAGTAGGATGGATTTAGTAAGAAAAGATCTCCAAAACTTCTGAGCAGGCAAGATAATTAAACCGGATGGGAAGAGAGGAGAGAGGTGGATCTTTTAAATAAGAAGAAATATTAAAGTCAAAGACACAGAAGTGGAAACTAGCAGGGTCAAAACAGGCAGGGACTGATAAGACGGTAAATTGAGTAAACAGAAGGATTAGTTGATTGATTTAACTGGACCAAAAATGCAGAGTACACAAAGACAGGAGCATTGCTTGATCAAATGATGTTTCAGAGATACACAACTTTCTTTTGGCATTCATCTCATTTAACCTCAATCAACTCATGATCATGATCACGAAGGGTCCTTTTGAAGATAATTACTTGTAGAGAAGATACTATTTCAATGAAGCATCATCTTTATGAAGCTAGTCTGAAGACCAAAAAGAATGCAGTAATGACTAAGAATTAGTAGGCTCCTTCTCTGTGCTTTGTTTATAAGCATATCAATCTGAGGGGGGAAAAGGTGCTTTATAAAAGGAGAGAGAATGGAAAAAGAAAAGATAATGAAAAAAAGCAGCTAAGAGAAAAGACAAAACAAAAAAAGGAAGCAAGTGTGTTGGAAAGCATTGAAAACATTGCTATTAACCTATTATCTAGCTTCATCCCCAAATTCTCCTGCTCTAAGTGACCTCATATCCACAGTGCTTCAGCTGCCACTTCTGAGAAAGCCTCTTTTTGGGCTCCCTGATGCTAAATTTACTTACCTGAGGTTTCTGGAAAGGATTTCGCCTAGAAGACTCAAAGGTGGGATAAATTTGCCGGGTTGATGTCCGCTGGGCAGGATCTTGGCACACAAATCCTGAATGGGGAATGGGCAACATTAAAACCTGCCATTTTCTAAAAATTAGCAGGTTTGGCTGTACCTTTTCCTTAGACTTACAAAAAGTTTCACTATCATAAATACTACAGAGATCCATCCCCAAAAGGACTATGCACAAGTATCCCATACACACATTCTGCTTGAACTTTGAACCACCATAACCTGAGAGAACAAGAAAAAGGAAATATGCAGATAAATCCACCTTGCTGGTTGCATAGCTGAAACGTGATTCTGACTGAGAAAGCAATGTAGATTTTTGATGAACTTCAGAATAAATGTGCAAATCACAATTTTAAAACACAGTTGTTGTTACTAAAAACAAGTTATTTTAATGTGACTTCCTGGATAATGACTGAAAAATAATGTTGTTTTCACAGGGAGAATCCAAAAGCAAGTGAACAGTCTTGTCCTGTTACATGATCCACTTCTGAAACTGCAGAAGGTAATCTATTAGCAAGTTTTAAAATAAGCTTTGTAGATTATCTATGGCTTTAGAAATTGGACTTTGGCTAATTTTACTTACTTCCTAAAAAGAAGCAGATTCTATCCAAGGAGAATAAAGTAGCCAAGTTTTACAGCATTTGCTGGTACATCAGGTACTAGTTCATCTCAAATAAATTTTATTATGTCGTTTTATAGTACTCAAAAAAAAAACAACAAACCTACAACATACCCACCTGACTGCACATCTCCATTTCAAACTTTTAGCTTATCTAATTAAAATGGTATTTCTTCCTTGGGCTGCTTTGGTTTTAACTACTACAGAATGGATCATGTTGAGACCAACAGAGACTGTCTAGCAGAAATATAACCAGTCTCCTTTGTAACAAGGCTTCTTCAGTGGGTTTCACTTTGCCAGCTCAGAGAAAAATATACTTTCTCCAGATCTTTGCTTAATTCTCTTCCTCAGCTCATAATTCCTGTGCCCCAGGTCTCAGCCTTAGTTGTGGTTCAGCCTCAGGACAGGATGGAGCCAGGGGGAGTAGAAACATATAAACATTTCCCTGAAAATATAATTTTTTAGTACAAAACATTCAGCAAGGCTTAGGAACTGCCAGTTGGCAATACATATGGAGTCCGACAAAATGGATGCTCTGGTTAATTGGTGAGTCCAGGTCAGAAAACAATACTACTCACCTACAACTGTAAACATATCTGAAATCATACTGGCTTTAATTTTTAGGTCCAGAGGTGCATCACTAACAGAACAGAGAAAGAAAAGAGTAATTGATAATTTTGTAGGTTAATGGAATAGCTGCCCTCTAATGGGCCCCAATATAGCAAAGTTTCCAAATGTCAATCAGGAGCAACACATAAAGTACATCAAATCCATGGAAAAAGAAAAAGAAATCTGGGCCAAAATACTAGAAATAAAAGCCTGGTGTTAAACTCATCCTCGGGAAGGCAGGCCCAGCACCAAAGCATTGTTTCCTTAACATGCAATTTTTTTATTCCAGAAGGTGTTATTTTGCACAAGTTAAGAATACTGCTTCATTATCACCATGGATTTTATAGGTTCTCTTGGTATGCTCTTTTATGAGTGTGCTGTCAATCAAATTATTTTTTATTTCTACAATAGTCGAATCACATTCATATGCAAGAGAAGAAAGTTTAGCCACCTTTGTACTTTTTTTTAAGTCTTCATTTTCTGTTCTCAATCTTCTTAGGCTTACAGGCTTGCAAATAGGGCAAAAAAATACAAGTCATACCAAAATCTTACCAGATGATACAGCAGGAACCCACATGGAAACAAAAGTAAGAGGTCTCCTTGTGGCAGTGACTGCCATGCTGGCTTTGGCATTGAGGTGTCCCTCCAGAAACCAGACTACTTTCGCTGCCATACCCAATGCATCACTCTGGGGACCTCTAACATGGTATAATGTACTTTACTGGGCAATCTGTGAAAGGCTGACTTGACGAAAGTTTAGCGTAACATCTGAAGCATGTTAATATCTAGCTCCACACCTTACTGTTGAGGTTAAGCCAAACTCCCACTCCACAAAGTAGTCAACCTGTCTTTCTTTGATTACTTGGCATTTTGCCACTATCTCTCATCCTTAAAAACTCAGCAGCTGGGTGGTCTTTGGCATAAATCTCTAGGGCTCTCTGTTTACAGAAGTGTATAGCTAATAGAAATTCTGGCTGTAGTTGCAAATGTAAGAATAATCTTCTCTGGTATTGAAAAATACATTTCTTTACTTCTTTTTCTGTTTTTTTGAGACAGAGTCTCACTCTGTCACCTGGGCTAGAGTGCTGTGGCGACAGCCTAACTCACAGCAACCTCAAACTCCTGGGCTCAAGCGATCCTCCTGCCTCAGCCCCTTGAGTAGCTGAGACTACCCGCATGCACCACCACACCCAGCTAATTCTTTCTTTTTTTCTTTCCTTTTTTTTTTTTTTTGTAGAGCCGGCTCTCTCTATTGCTCAGGAGTCTCAAACTCCCGGCCTCAAGTAGTCTTCCTGCCTTGGCCTCCCAAAGTGCTAAGATTACAGGTGTGAACCACCACGCCCAGCCCCTCCATTCATTTTTATCCCCATTTTTTTAAAAAAAAAATTTGTAGATGTTCTCTTAAGGCTAAATAAATACATACAGTGTTATATTTCTTCTATTATCAAAAGTTTATGTAGATGTAAATCCACATATACCGTAAAGATATAAAGCTGGACCCAGGGCAGTGTAGATAATATCTGGTCCTTTTACCCTGTCTCATGTTTTGGGATTTATCCAAGATTAAATTCTAAAAAACTTCAATCTTAAAAGAATTTTTTTTTAACCAAGCTATTGTTTAAAGAAAGGAAAGAAACACGTGTGGGTGCGGCGGCTCACGCCTGTAATCCTTTCTCACTCTGGGAGGCCGAGGTGGGAGGATCACTTGAGGTCAGGAGTTCCAGATGAGCCTGAGCAAGAGTAAGACCTCCCCTGTAGTCCCAACTACTCGGGAGGCTGAGGCAGGAGGATCACTTGAGCCCTGGAGTTTGAGATTGCTATGAGCTACGATGACGCCACTGCACTCTGCACTCCAGTCTGGGCAACAGAGTAAGACCCTGTCTCAAAAAAAAAAAAAGAAGAAGAAGAATGGAGGAATCATCCCTTAGAAGCCCAATAAAGAGTAAACATATATTATAAATTGACTAGAAAGACAGAGATTCATGGTTGTCACGTAGACTTTGACAACATACCATAAACCATGTAAATTAAGAAATTCTAGTCATCTTTAAACGCTAGGAAAAAAATCTTCTAGTGCCAA
>CAUYRT010030868.1:0-50475 GCA_963574885.1 Lepilemur ruficaudatus
ATTGGTTTTATTGCTATCTCTCTCTGCACTCCTTCTCATATTACCCTGCTGCAAGCAAGCCGTTATCACAAAAGCATAACTGAGCGGTTAGCAGGCAAGCAAGCTTCACTAGTATGCAGAAGTCTGTTTTGCAATTGAGCCCTGTGTGCAGTTTTGGTCCCTTACACAAGGACAAGTGGTTTGAGGAGGAAGGAAAGAGACATTTTATCACTTTGCCAGCAAAGGAGGATGGAGACTCCTGTCTGAAATGCCATCATCCTCATAATAAACAGAAATACAGAGCTTTTAAAAGATGGATTCTCAGCGTCAGGCAATTGCTGTCCAACTACAGTTGATGATTCTGACAGTCCCATCTCCGCTGAAGACAATCTTGTGACCTCCACCCAGGACCTCCCTTTACCAGGTCTCAGCTGGGCCATCTCCTTTAGCACTAACAACAAAAGGCTTATCCTGCCCCTCCCAACCACTGGCCTGAGGCAGGGGTGCAGGTTTTAGTTCTCAAAAAAGAGTGGAGGATGTTTCAAAGAGACAGAAAATATTTTTGCCATTTATTTTTCAGGCCATTACCTGTTACATTAGTTCTCATACTGAATGATACAGCTACTATTAAACTTGGAGCTTGAGTAAGGATTCTTAAAAAGCAACTCTGAGCATGACGATCCCAGGCTTAAAATCCACCAGTGGTTTCCCATTGCTTTTGGACAGGCTGTGGTCTTCTTAGTGTGATGTTCTTAACCTACAAGGCCTTCCATGGCTTCTTTCCAAGTCTCACAGCTCAGCCCAGATAGACTCACATCACATTTTTAATCCCTAGCCAATTTACGGCAGACCTTCAGACATACCATGCTCTCCAAGCCTCCATACTCTTATACAAGCCACTGACGCTGAGAAGCCCTTTTACTTAATCCACACTTACTGAGTGTTCAAGACTCAGCTCTGGAGCCCCCTCCACTCTGAAGCCTTCCTTATTCCCACCCCACCCACTCCCGCCAGATCTGGTCTCAGGGTCTCTTCTCCACGAGAGACTGCACGAGCGCCTCCCTGGGCAGCAGCTGTCCCGCGCAGGCCACTTGCCGTCCGTTCCCCGACTTGACCAGGAGCAGCCTGAGGGCCGAGACTTGCCTTTTATTCCATTTCCCCTGGGCCATTTATCATAAAGACTTCATATGCCAGGTTCAAGTTGAATGGAATCCATAGAGGAAGGAAGAAAGTTAAAGTAGATAAGGACGGGGGAATACTTGGCACATTCAGAGATAATTAAACCTCTTTAATAAGTAGTGGTTTTGCCAACTCTAAGCATCAGAGGCTAAATTCTATGAATCAGGAAGTATCCTCTCTGGCCAGGTATCTATATTTTTATAATATTTAAAGAGTTTTTTAACTTGGGAATTTATGGAGGTTTAAAAAAAGGACTTAGTGAAAACTGAAGACACCCTCTAGAGAGGCAGTGGACTTGGATGTCCCTCTCCTGTGCCTCTGAAGAGTCAGCAGCAAACCTCATGCAAGGACAAGCCCCGGGCCGGCCTGGACCTTCCTCAGCAGGCTCCACCTGGTTCTGCCTTTCCGGCCTGGTTGGGGCTGGAATGCAGTTGAGTTTTAAGATCTGACTCTCAGTCTCTAGGAAGGTGCTACTCTTCTCAGCTCTGCAAAATACTGGCTGTGCCTCTGCAACAAGATGGCACTAAACCCCCATCCTAAGCTCATTGTCTGTGGTTTCTCTAACCAGCAGATTCTCTGGAAAGGCTTAGCATTCCTCCAGGCAAGGGTAGTTTTAGTCTGTTTGGTAAAAGAGTATTTTCCTGCTCAGATTCAAACTTATTTGGACCACATTTGCATAATGACACATTATTTCTCCCTTAACACCAGTAAACATCCCCTGGGCAAGGCAATTTGAAACTTGACATCAGTTTAACCACTTGACACTGGGTGATCTTGACTAAGGCCCCTAAGGACCTGTTTGGGGCCAGTGACACCCCCACCACGCTTGCCAGTTACAAATCACTGGAACGCTGTGTACGTGGAGAAAGTGGCAGTGGAGAGAGAAGGGAAGTAAGGAAACCAAGAGGACCCTGTGTGCGTGATTTCCACCGGAGCTTTGCAGGGGCCAAAGCAGAAGTGGAGGAGCTGTTTTCACAGGAATATCTGTGGTACTCAAGGCACAGCAGTGCTGCACCGGGACACAGAGGACAAAGTACAACCCTGATGCACTTTACTAGCATAGTAATGTCAGGAGAGTTTGCAGAGGAGAGCGTGTTGGAAGGCAGCAGGCTAGGCAGGAAGGCAGCAGCAGGTGTCTCCCTCAAGTGCCTGTGGGTAAAAGACACCGTCAGGAGGCCGGGCCAGGGGAATACACGTGAGAGGACCACTCTCAATTATTGATGAGACACCCCCCTGGGATGCCCAGAAATACCTGGATAGTGGGGTGGGGTGGGCAAGACCCAACAGAGGCTGAGATGTTGCAAATGCAGGTGGGGCTAAAGTCTAGCACATACAAATTAGCTTTCATGAACCAGAAGAAATATTAACATTACTATTAAAGCAATCTTAGTCATATCCTTCCTGCGCAAAATTATCAGAAGCACCTAGAACCATTTGTGGCATAAAGCAGGTACTCGATAAACATTATTCAGTTTGCACTTGAGGAGGGATCATGAGGGAATGTGAGAATAGGTCTGATACGCAGCCGGTGCACGTGCTGGAACAGTTGTGCTCACAACAAACATCGCCTCTGCAGGGGGCCCAAGCTACTGGGTTTATCCTTTTGAATATTGCCTGGATGAGACAGTGAGAAATCTGGGATCATCCCGCCCTGCCCTCTGGCGGATTGTCAAAACAGCTCTGGGCTGGTTCGAAAGCCTGGGCTTCAGCAACCTGCCGTGAAAGAAAGGCCTTGAACAGCTCCCTCGCTGCTTTGCTTGTCCCCACCTCCCCTCCCCTCCCCAAACACAGCACACTGATATTAGGCCAGGAGCCTTTGCCAGACCCCTAGGGAGATAAAGGAATGGAATGCAAGAGGGGAGCTTGCATTCCTTTTCCCCCTAATGGGAATGAAGTTTATCCCTCCCTCTCTCTCCTTATGAGAATGGGGGAGCTGCAGGATGGATGTGACGGGGGCAGGGTTCCTAGGAGCTGGTTGTTTAAAAAGAATTTATTACAAGCGGCTGTTCTGGCCCACTTACTCTCCCCGGAAAAACCCTCTCTAAAACCCACCACTCTCCTGGAGGTGGAAGTTTATTTTGGCCTCCACCCATCTGCACCCAGATGCTCAAAATAAAGTGTTTGTTAACCTGAGGCTTCGTGTGTCTCCCTCTCGGCTCCGGACCCAACAGCTAGGAATATCCAAGCCAAGCTCTCTGTGGTCCTCCCTCATGGAAAGACTCAGCATCCGTGACTCGGGAATAACACAGCCCATCTTTTGTAGCGTTTTGTAAGTTTTGCCCTTAACGTGGGTGCTGGCCCGTCTGACAGTTGTTTTGTGAAGAGCAGGGAAGGGTGTTTTACAGCTCGGCTGCTGGGAAGCACAGATGTTACAGACAGTGTCGTGGTGAGGTGGAAAAGGGTACAAGGAAGGTGGGAGAGCATTAATTATCTTCCTGCAGCTGTTCATTAGCCCAGACGCCTTGTCTTGCCATTTTCAGGGCTGACAGCCACACAATTCCAAAGCAAAGCAAACCAGGAGATTTGAAGGAGAAAAAGAAGAACTACCTGAAAGTTAAAATGGAAAGCAACACACACAACAGCTAGCGATGGCCTGTTTTGGCTTCTGGAGCACAGAGTGGTCACGGGGGCACCCTGCGAGGTACCCTGGGGCTAAGCCCCAGCCAGTGCAGCAGGGAACACCCAACGCAGGCAGTGAGTGAAGAGTGACCTTACAGGTACATGGGATCAGGATGCAGGGGCAAAGCCTGCTCCTTTTCAAACTTTAACTTTCAGGTGTCAGTGAAAGATGCTGATTCGACAGCCCTGTAAACGTAAACGCTGAGTCAATTCAGACTGGGTAGAAACACAATTCTCACCAATGATCTAAAGAGAAACATTTCAGACTTCAATATATTTAGCCTGCTGAGATCTCACCTAACTTCCATTTTCCTTTACTCCCCACAGGGGAAATAACAAATGACAGCCTCAAACACTGACGATACAATATTCAAATGGGCCTCTGTGAGCGTTAGCCTGTCCATCCTGCACCAAGCAACTGGTTCTAAGGTAGCACAATTATGTCGATACCTTTATTCTCCACGTATGGTGCACCCTTTGGTTGCAGGTCCTATTCCCAGAGCTAATGTCTGTCTTGCTTCAAAAATGAATTCAAATTCCCACCCCTTCACGAATCCTTCAAGTTACACTGGAAAGACAAATGTGAGGAAGATTCTTCAGCAAGTTCATGGAAAATGCATATTGTGAAAAACTGCATGGATTTCAATTTTTTTGCACCAAAATAAACTCATATTAGCTTGTTATAGCATGTCTAAACAGAGTCTAGTTTGAGGCACTAAGAAACGTAAGGCATCAGTCTGAAAAGAGCCCGTAGGAGAGCAACATGAACTCTGCTAAAATTGAAGCAAGAACAAACAGCAAATTTATGGTGAAGTTTGGGTGGAAGAATGGTGAAATCACTGATGCTTAATGAAGCTGATGGGACAATGACCCAAAGAAATCAGTAGTTTACAAATGGATAACTTGTTTTAAGAAGGGAAGAGATGATGTTGAAGATGAAGCCCACAGCAGCAAATTATCCATATCAATTTGCAAGGAAAAAATTAATCTTGTTCATGTCCTAATTGAAGAGGACCAATAATTAACAGCAGAAACAATAACCAACACCTTAGACATCCCAATTGGTTCAGCTTACACAGTTCTGACTGAGAAATTAAAGTTGAACAAACTTTCCACCTGGTTGGTGCCAAAATTTTCATTGCACCCAGATCAGCTGTAGACAATGAGTTATCCATTTGTAAACTACTTATTTCTTTGGGTCATTGTCTCCATAAGCTTCATTAAGCATCAATAATTTCACCATTCTTCCATCCACAGCAGAGCTCTCAACAGAAATTTTCAACAAGTGGGATCAAGACCCTGAAACATTTCTTCAAAGAATTGTAACAGCGGGTGAAACATGGCTTTACCAGTATGATCCTAAAGACAAAACACAAGCAAAGCAGTGGCTACCAAGAGGCAAAAGTGGTCCAGTCAAAGCAAAAGTATACCAGTCAAGAGCAAAGGTCATGGCAACTGTTTTTTGGGATGCTCAAGGCATTTTGCTTGTTGACTTTCTGGAGGGTCAAATAATGATTACATCTGCTTATTATGAGAGTGTTTTGAGGAAGTTAGCCAAAGATTTAGCAGAAAAATGCCAGGGAAATCTTCATCAGAGAGTCCTTCTCCAACACAACAATACTCCTGCTCATTCTTGCTCTCATCAAAGGGGAAATTTTTCGAGAGTTTCTGTGGGAAATCATTAGACATACACCTTACAGACCCTATTTGACTCTTGACTCCTTTTTGTTTCCTAGTCTTAAAAATCTGTAGAGGACAGCCATTTTTCTTCATTTAATAATATAAAAAGACTGCATCAACATGGTTAAATTCCCAGGACTCTCAGTTCTTTAGGGATGGACTAAATGGCTGGCGCCATCGCTTGCAAAAGTGTCTTGACCTTGATGGGGCTTATTTTGAGAAATAAATTTTATGTGTTAGTTTTATCTTTTAATTCCACTTCTCCACGAACTTTTTTAAGCCTTCTTATACACTTTCTGTGCCACACATACTTACTTGTTCTTTGTGTGTGCCACTCAAGAAGATCAGAAGAATAATCTGGCATGTGGTCCGAATGCAGAGTCTCCCTCTGAGCTCACTCAGGAAGCTTAAAGCTGGAGTGTGTAACATGCCCCGTCCAGGCTTGCAGGCAACTGCCCCAACAGGGAGTCTCAGCCAGAGGATGCGAGACAGTGAAGCCCTTCCCTGGCATTTCATGGGAATTTCTGGCAGGGTAGGCTCCAGCCCGCACCTGTCAGGCCTCATGCTGCTCCCAGCATTGGAGACAGGCCACCCCGCAGTCACAGGGTCACAGCCACACTGATGAGCAGCGCTCAGGGCCCCATCCTGACTGCTCGCTCTGCCTCCCTGCACGCTCATCATGCTGACCCTCCCCTCACTGCAACCGGCACATCACAGACGACCATGTGCATTTTATTTGCCACCTCCTGCCCACAGAATACCACCCATGGGTGGTTTCACAGCTGTGTCTCTAATGCCCTTGTTTGTGGTCTTGGTCTAAGTGCCACCACATGCCCCAGAATGACAAGATGCAACAGAACCCAAGAGAGGCAGAAGTCAGAGATGCTCCCTCACCCCCACCACCACCCTACACCCAGCCTAAGTCATTTGGGAGGACTGACTTCCATTTTTACAATTTCTAGGCAAACAGATTCCTGCTTTCCCTAGTCATCACGCTTAGCCTTCACTAAAAAAACGTTCATCTTTCTGTCTAACCTGAACTCTCACTTGAGGCTCCCAGTCATTTCTTCCAGCACCATTCTCAGAAGCTGTGAACATTCCCCATCTCTATGGAGATTTAGACAATATGAATTACAGACCACTCTTGGACAAAATGTGGAGGATAAGGGATTAAAAGCCTATCTACATCCAGGGCCAGTCACTTGACCGCTTCCCTGGTCCAACCCCTACTCCAGCCGGGAAGACCTGGGCTCTTGCAAAGCAGGAGCTGAGGCTCTCCTTGCCCTCTCCTTCGCTCCCTGAGCAGTAACTCAGAGCTATTCATTTTTCAGTGATTTTTCTTGATTCTCGGTAGTTCCACTTTGGGCATTTTGCTATTTTTATATTATTTATATGAGTGTGATCCTTTTGTGATGATTATCTGTGATTAATCCTCGCAGCTATGGGAAAATCAGTGTAACGGCTTGTACCACATCTAACAAGAGTTGATGTCTGTGTAGCTTTTTGTGTTAAGCAGCTTTGCAAGTTCACTTTAATTGACAAGAGAAAAAGAGACTACGCAATTAAAAAGGTGTTTATTATTTATTTTTTAATTTATAATTTATAGGAATTATGTACATAGCAGACAGATAATAAGGCAGGCTTTCGGTGTGATTTAATGAAGCCAGGTGGCACGTCAGCAGGGCCCTAGTGAAGGGCTTCATGTCCCCTTCTCCCTTGCTGTACGCTGTCATCAGACTGAAGTCACCCACTGCCCAGTCAGAGCCAAGAGAAATGCGGATGTTGTGTTAGTCCTAGGAATATGGCCACAGCCTGGATCTCAAACCAGTGCTTAAAACAGAAGCCACATTGAAGTCATCACACTGCACTTCTGACAATACGAGACAGGGAGAAGCCAAATCTCCCCCTGATGAGTGGCCGTCGCCCCAGACACTGGCAGTCAGACGAGCACAACTTAGCCTGCGAGTTTAAAGGGTTAAAGAGGAGATTTATAGGACCGTATTTCTTTCCCTGAAACATCAGGCAGTTCATATGTACACATTTCTCTCCACTAAGACCTAATTTTCCACCATTTCCTTTGATTTGCAGCTCCCTTTTCCCCATTTCTTTGATTTAATGCCCAATTATTTTTTGTCCCATTGCCAGTAAAACAAAATATTTCATAACTGCTTCTTTGAGGTTTTTGGATATTGTTTTAAATACATGACTTACATACCTTATATTGCAAAAATTTAAAGAAATCTAATGAACACCAAGAGATGGATTCTGCATTTTTCTCAGCAAGCTGACCTAAGCTTGACATTTAAAATCACTGTGCCACACTTTAACAAATTCCTGGCATTCTCCTGTCTTTCAGCCTCCACTCAGCAGCCTCCTCGGTGTCAAGCCAAAAGTGGGAACGGAGACCTCACTTCTCCCACTTCTGTGGCCTCCTTTCCCTCCCTTGGCAGTGAAGTCTAAGCGGACAGAGAACTAGCTGAGCAGTCAAGTGATTGGTGTCAGGTTCCACACCTGCCACCAACTCACTGTGCGGCCTTGGCTGACTCACCTCACTAATTTGGTCCTTAGTTACCTCGTGTATAAAATGAGGATCTTGAATCAAATCTCTTCTAATTTTTTTGTGGTCATAAAACTCTGGGTTCCCTTTTGTGTCCTAGAAATAGGAATTAAACAACTAGACCAATGAGTCTGGTTTTGCTATTTGAGGAGGAAGAAAATAAAACATCAAGAGGCAAGGCTTGTCTACAATTAAAATCCTTTCCCCTGTTTAAGCTCTTTTGGCCTGATGTTTGCATGCATATACACAAGGGCAGCAGGACAGAAAGGAAACTTGCAGAAGTTGTCTTCAATTTGTTTGATGGTCTCACTTCCTTTCTTGCTCATTCTGTTTTACAACTCATTGTTCTGTTCTCAAAATAAGAGTAAAATTCACTTTGTTTTAAGAAGTATATGTGAACTTCGTGAAAGCTGCAAAAATACTGAAGACACCCTGGGGTATCTAAAAACCATTGTCACAAAACCCACTCTGGGTATGTGGTCACAGGATGTGGCCACTCAATTGCAGGCCTGCTGATAAGAAAGGACAACTTACTATTCAGGCAAAAGCCCCCTGAGTCACCTTCTAGGTTCTGTCATACTTGACATCAGGGTTCCTGTTTGAATTCCATCACCCAGAGAAGGCACAGCTGGCCCCAGCCAGGTCCCCAGCCAAGGGCCCAAGGCTGGGATTGGGTTTTATAGAGGGCGCTCCTACTAGAGATAAGGTCTAGAGGGGTGAAAACACAGAGCCCAGGAAAAGATGAGCTTCAAACCCAAGTCCAGAGCTTCAAACTCAAGTTCCTAGAGGCTAGGAAACCAGAATTGCAGAGCTGGGTAGAGAAAGCCCAAAGAGAAATTAGAGTGGACTCAGTAAGAAGGGATTCCCAAGGCCACAAGACAAGGGGGTCTGACCAAATTACCAGGTTAAGAAAGAGAGGGTCTGATTATATTGCATAGCAATTCAAATCAGCTCTTTCAGGAGGGCCTGAATTTTCCCCCAGCCCCCCACCAGGGCCAAACATAGTCTCAAGTGCCCTGAGGCTTCCAAGGTGATTCCTACAAATCATGCAGGTGATAGTTGCTTCTTGTGGGCAGACAGGGACGGTATCTAGTCCAAATAAGCTGGAGTCAAGAAGATTCTGGAAAGATAGTAGCTTGTTGACCACATGCTGCTCCCCCTGCACTTCCAACTTATCTCTATTTCCTACACAAAGTGGTTGTCAGTGCCTGTACACACCAGGGTGAATTTGGGGAAGTCTCAGGATCAGTGGGAGAAGCTAGTGGGACTTTCTCCTCTGGGGACTTGCTGAGGGCCTGGAGACCCAACTACAGAGGGCCCAGATCAGAACCCGCAAATGCTAGGGAGCTCAATGTGGGTGGAACACCCTCTTCCCAAACATACACATGCATCCTGCTAGGGGGAGGTCTATATCCATCCTGAGTGAGGGTCCCGTTCTCCTCGGCTCCAAGGTGGGCTGAGTTCTCCCTCCTCCTATTGTTGGAAGGGGCTCCCAGCGACAGGAAGACAAGAGACTCTTCCCAGAGTCAAGCTGCAACCCTGGCCCCCAGAGTGGGTTTTGTGACAATGGTTTTTAGATACCCCAGGGTGTCTTCAGTATTTTTGCAGCTTTCACGAAGTTCACATATACTTCTTAAAACAAAGTGAATTTTACTCTTATGGACACCCTTTGGCCTCCCTACAGAATACCTCACTTAAGGTTCTCCAATAGCCACACCTGAGCCCCAGTGAGGAGACCAAGAGAAAGAGCAGCACATCCTACAGTGAAAGAAGGTGCAATTACATTGAACGACATGATCCTGCCCATTAGGAGTTTGTATTAATATTAATAATTTAGGGGAATAAGAATAACAGCAAAATTTGTTTCTTTCCCTCAATTCTAAAAATAACCCGTCGTGAGAAAATCACCTTCTTTTGCACAGGCAGGTGGAGTTACCCACAACTCCATTCAATAAGCAGGAAATGGACACAATCTTTTTTCCCATATTTTCTGGAGGAATTTTAAAAGTTAATTAAGTAAAGGGATAGGGCCAAGGAAGACATCCTCCCTTGTGGTCCTCACTTTTACTGTGTCAGGCATAACTATAAAGCAAGGAAGCTGGTCTCATAATAAAGGCAACAGAAATTTATACACCCAAATGAACATAGTTGATGGAGTTTTAGAGGGCTAATAAATAACACCTCTTTCTTCCTAACCTGGAGATTAAAACCAAATGAGAGAAATATACAGGAGTCATACAGATAGAATTCAAAATATCACCAATATTATTGACCATGAGGTTTAAAATCTGTGGCCAAAAGGGCTTGCTAATACTTTATCTCCAAATTAATCACATTTGCCCTTGTAGACATCCCCAAGGAGCAGGCCAAGAATCTGCAGGTTTATAAATCTGAAAGTAGAGCCCAGATAGGGCTGAGCGCTCATGCCCAGTCCTTCTCCCTAACTCACCATCAGGCTCAGTTATTCTTGCCGCCTCAGAGGAGTGAGGAGATGGAGAATGTCCCGTAATGCTACCCTAGGAATAGATCCTCCCCAAGGTACAGGAAGCCAGGGGAAGATGCCTGCCCCCACCCAACAGCCATCTCCTTCAAGATGCCCTTGGGACATCTCCTTTGGCAAAGCTACCATTATTCAGAACACTGTTGAGCTCCTCTCTGGGAATCCTATTCAGAGCCTGTAACTCATTCTTTGAATACTCTTTGGTTACAGTAACATTTCATCTCCAAGCAAGAAACAGTCAAGAGTCCTTAAAGTGGGTAAAA
Source organism: Lepilemur ruficaudatus (assembly GCA_963574885.1). Classification (NCBI taxonomy): domain Eukaryota; kingdom Metazoa; phylum Chordata; class Mammalia; order Primates; family Lepilemuridae; genus Lepilemur; species Lepilemur ruficaudatus. The sequence continues at coordinate 10,778 of CAUYRT010030868.1, forward strand.
ACCTTTTGGGTCAAAATGATGGTGACAATGAGAGATGAATGTGGTCTTCTTGTCTGACATATAGACTGTTACTGAAGTTTAATCAATGGTTTTACCTGATGGCAGCATACTGGGGATGAAGGTGTGGTCACTATGGTCATACTTGCTGAAGCTAAAAGTTGGGACATGTGATCTAACAAGACTTTAAGCCACTTCCAGTTATGAGACACTATCTTCCAAATATAATTTAGATGCTGAAATATTGGACTTTCAGACATAGTTCAATTGTTTATGAATGGAACCAGATGAAATTTTGATAGACAACCTTGGCAGAATCAATTCTAAACATACAGTTGACATGTGCAAAGTACTTACAAGTTGACAACTTTGAAGATGACAGTTTCATTTCACAAAATTCTGGTATGTTTGTGAAAAAAAATCATACTGGCTGCTTTATGGTGAAACTTCAAATGCGAACATTGGTGAGAGGTTCGACTGCTCATATTGACTTTAGCAGAAGCCAAAGCAGCTACAACAGGTCAGCTGCTACCCAGAGAAAGGCTCGGGCTTCAAATGCACAGAACACTTTTAACTGCGCTTTAGTTTTAGAAGAGGGATTAACCATATTTTCTACTACATTTACATTTTCCATTTCTCTGCAATTAATTTTGTGAAAACACCTCTTCTATAAGACTGGAAACGAGTAGTGAGGTTCAAAAGGTGGATAGAAAAAGGTGAGGCATTCAAAGGTAATTAGAAGCCCAGGAGCCAAAAGCAGACTCAGGAGACACTTCTGAAAAAGTCTGGTGGGCAGAAGGAGGCTTGCGCCTCCCGGTGGAGAGGAAAGCCCTGCACAGGGAATCAGAGGAAGACGGGAAAGGACCGAGGGAGAAGGGAGAGTGAGTGTCCTAGTCCATTTTGTGTTGCTATGAAGGAACCCCTGAAACTGGGCAATTTATAAAGAAAAATGGTTTATTTGGCTCGTGCTTCTGCTTGCTGGCAGACTGGGCATCTGGTGAGGGCCTCAGGTTGCTTCCTCTCATGGTGGAAGGTGAAGGGGAGCAGGCACGTGCACAGATGACAAGGCAGGAGAGGAAGCAAGAGAGGGCGAGGATGCCAGGCTCTTTTTAAAGCCCAGCACTCTTGGGAACTGACAGAGTGAGGCTGCACTCTGCCCTGAGGGAGGGCAGTAATCTATTCATGAGGGATCTGCCCTCATGACCCAAAGGCCACCCCTTAGGCCCTACCTCAAACACCAAGATCAAATTTCAACATGAGACTTGGGGGACAAACATCCAAACCATAGCAGCAAGCTATGCAAAGTTTGTCATGGTCAGAAAAACATGAGGCTTTTTCCCTTTTCCCTCCTCATAGTGAGGGCAAGAGCGGCTAGGAGTAAGGGAAGTAAGGTGGTGGGAGCCCAGATAAATGACACTTCTATAATAGAGGCCTTAAGAAATCTTAAGAAATATGGGACTCAGTCCTACCCCAGAGCTGTGACATTTAGGACATCGCTCCTGACACAGTCGGGCTCAGCGGTGCCTATCTGCACCGTGTTGAGAGGGAACACAGAGCCCCCAGGGCCACATTACCATAACATACTGCTCTTCTGTGACATCCCGGAGGACTCTCATTAGAACTTCAGACTGTTCGCCCCTCTGCTCGGAAGATATTTTGACTGCTGTCCGGAAGACAAGAACAGCTGGGCTGTTAAAGTCAACAGGCTCCCTCTTCCACACCGACCAGATTGCGTCATAATTGGAAATGCGAAATACGCCTTCCACGCTTCCGCCCCCAAGGCTGGGCAAGGCCTGTTTGTGTTTCCTCCAAACCCCAGAAAGAGCCAGTCCCAGGCTTGAGTAAATGCTCCATTCTAGCTGGTAAGAAGAGAGCTCCATGGCCCCTGCCAGGTCCTTATAAAATCTGTGGGCTCAGCAGCTCTGTTGGGGGAAGGGGACCGAATAGGGGACAGGAGGACTCAGGAGAGGCTAAGACCTAAACCGGGCCATATCAACTACATTACTCTCACTCACACAGGAAATGTTCTCACTGGTCCCCTCCACCTGACTATGGAAATCCTCTGGTCCGTCAAGGTTTGGCTCAGATCCTGCCTGTTGCATGAGGCATTCCTGGCCACCTCAACATGCCCTCACTTCTCCGAGGCTACATTCCCATAAGGCCCACAGTTTGCACACGGGCATTCCCTGGGACCCAGAGGGAACTTCTGTGTGGCCAGACCCTCTTTCCCCAAGCTGCTTTTTCTTCCTTATCCTTCAGTGCCCATCTCTTTTAATCCCTTCCTGAAGTTTCCACTCCATCCTTACTCCCCCCTTCCTCCACGTGTCATTTAGCTCTGCTATCTGTGATGAGTCAAAGTGGGTCTACTCTGCCCCCAATCTCTGCTGCTGACTATGTCTGGGGTGTCAGAGTCTAGGGGGACAGAGGACTTTAAACTCTACCATTCCAGGTTGCAGATTATTCTTTCCCCAAATATCTAAGCATATCAGACACGCCTTAAACTGCAGGGATTGGTTTCTTGCCAAAACCTATCACCAGGACCACTATTTCTCCTGTTAATATAATTTTGAACTAATTACTCTATCAAAAGCCTTTGTCCCTTCCCAACCTTCCTGAGCAGTGAAGGAGACTGTGCCCAGTTCTCTCTTCCTAATTCCTGGGTTTCTCCCTTGCTTGTTTTGGGGTTAGGGGTGAAAAGAGTAAGAGAACTATCTTGCTACCCAAACAAGTTAGAACTTGTTTCTCCCCAAAAAGAATGCAAATCTCTTTTTATCCCCACAAACTCTGACACAGCGCCAGGCACCAGAGCTGGCTAAGCAGCAAGCTGGGATTAAACACAAGCTCTGTCAGACCCCAGACTCCCATGCTGCCTCTGCTCCACGCTGCATCTCTTCCCCTGTCCCCTAGTCTCCCAGAGCGGGGTGTCACATTTCCAAGGGCTAACCAAAATGTCCTCTGGGAAAACAATTAAGATACCATTGGCTCTAGGGTAGGAGGGCAGGGGTGTTCAGAGACAGCTGAGATTCCTTTGCCTGCCCTGCTGTACGTGCCTTATAGCCAGCACCCAGCCCCCAGGCAAAGCAGCAGCTTGCACAGCCATTTAACACGTGCGGCAATGTTATCAACAGCTCTGTCCTAGCCTTTGCCAAGCCATTTGACCCCCAGCCAAAACCTAGCCTGTAGCCAGGGAAAAATAGTGAGGAGGCCAGTCCAGGAACCCTACTCGTCGATAATAATTTGGCAGACAGTAGGAACAGGAAGCATTAATAATTTGTATTCTTTTTTTTATCGACAAGACTCATGCCACAGAGTCAGTAGAACCAGCTCAGACCCCAGGCCCAGACTGAGCTCTGATTCCGGGTCAGTAGACAGATGCTTTCATGCATGTGTCAGCACTGCAACCCTTTTTCCTAGTGAAATCTTAGAACCCCAAGATAGAAAACCAGTGACGTGGTGGAAGTGGGAGGGGGGTCCCAGAACCCCCATTGCCCTGGTCCTCCCAACTCATCCTCCCCCACCCATCACCCCAGCCCCTGCCCACCCCCAGGAGCACTCTGAAAACAATAGGGGTTCCTCGAGGAGGAGGTGGCAGGCAGGAAAGATGAACAGCACATTTATTCTGCATAAGACCCTTGAAGTGAGCTACCTTCTTTTCTACAGAGTAAATACTGGGCCTAGAAATCAGAATGAAGCCTGACACCAGGCCTGTCAACATTTCCAGCGTTGATGGTCTTTAAATATTCAAACAGCAAGATTTTGAAGGATCTTTGACTTTTCTCTCTCTTTTTTTTCCCCAAATGTCAACAAGTACTGCTTTTGTTGAGTGAAGAGTCTGGTCTTGCTTTTCCTGGTGGGGAAAAAAAAGAGGTGAAGGGAGAGAGAAGGTGAGAAAAAAACAGGATAAAGAATGAGGATGCTCAAGGGTGTCCTGAGGGAGAAACTCAGAAAAGCTGGCGTGGAGGGGCTTGGAGAGACACAGCCCAGCCGCTGGTGCATGTGGGACTCTTCAGGCATGCCCTGCATTTCCCAGGTAAGGAAACTAAGGCCCCAAGAGGTGGACACAGTTAAGTAGATCATAAAGCCAAGTTTAAACAACAATTAAGTAAAACCAGAGCTCACAGTTTCTGGAGCTCAGACTAAGGCTCTTTTCTCCATGGTGTCCTTAAAGGGAAAAGGCAGTTCTCCCAGACTCCAGAAAAGGCACCCAACCACATGAATCTGTTCTATCTGCAGGCATTTATTGAGCCCCTACTATGTGCCATTCACTCCCTGAGTGTTGGGGAATAGAGGTGAACAAGAGACAGTCCCTGCCCTTAAAGAGTCCACAGACAGGCAGATACCAACTGCAGCACAATCTAATGGTTGTCATAACTGTCCTGTGTGTAAATTGGTGTCAGCAGGACCAGATATGTAATTTGTGGACCCCTTCACAAAATAAAGATGCAGGGCCCCTTGTTCAAAGATGATTAAGAATTTTTAAACTGCGACAGCAGGGCATTGAACCCAATGCAGAACCTTTTGAGTGCGGGGCCCTGTGCAGCCACACAGATGGCATGTCCATGAAGCCGGCCTTGGGTAGCAGATACCCTGTCACAGAGGATGTGCTGCTGTAGCCAAGTCTGAAAAGACAAGAAGTCACCAGCAGATAGGAGAGGAAGACCATTCCAGAAAGAGAAAACCACATATCTAAAGATACAGAGAGGTGAAAGTACACGGTATATTTGAGAGACTGAGACCACGGTCTAAGAAATGGGGCTGGCAAGGAAAAGCCCCAAGCACCAAGATTCCTTCAAACCACACTAGGCAGTTATTGTGCAGATATTGGTGAATCATTGAAGCTGCCCAGGATTATGACCTCATGGGTAATTTAGGAAAAAAACCTGGGCAGCAGGGTGTTGGGGGGACTGGAGTGTGAGCCTGGAGCTAGACCCAAGTTAGGTCAGTGGAAAAATCCAGGCAAGAGCTGCAGAGGAAATATCCAGAGGGCATCCCAACATTCAAGAAAGAGTTCATGGCTAGAGACAGAGGTCTCGGGCTCATCTGCGCACAGGCTCACTGAAGAGCATGCATGTGGTCACCTGGAGTGAGAAGGAGTGTGGGCTTCACAAATACAGATGCAGGTGGAAGAGAGACCTTGCAGGAGGGGTACTAGAGGGAACAGGAAAATCAAACAACAACACACATTATTCAAGAGCCAAGAGGCTCTTGAATTTTACAAGAGGGTGTAGCCAACTTGTCAAATAATGCAAGAACCAAGATAGGGACTATAGTGTCTGACAGTGTTTGAAGGAAGCAAGGATGTTATATCTTTGTAATGTCCAAAGATAAAGATGTGGTCAGTGATTGTTTCCCAGACACTGGCAGTCTAGAAGAGCACAAGGAAAATAGAGAGTTCTGGCTCTCCACCTGCCCCATGGCTGGACCCCCAGCCCCGGTCCTCCAGGGGGCTGCAGCAGCCTGAACCACTGGTTTTCCGTAGAGGTAAAGTGAAGAAGATTCTTGCTATGGTTTGAAAGTTTTTGTCTCTCCCAAATTTCTACGTTGAAATCCTCAGCCCCATGGTGATGATATTAGGAAGTGGGGTCTTCGGGAGGTGATTAGGTCATGGGGGCAGAGTCTTCATGATTGGGATTTGTGCCCTTATGAAAGAGGCCCCAGAGGGCCACCTTGCCCCTTTCCCCATATAAGGACACAGTGAGAAGTTTCCATCTACAAACCAGGCAACAGACCTTCATCAGACACCAAATCTGCCAGTGCCTTGATTTTGGACTTCCCAGTCTCCAGAACTACAAGAATAAATTTCTATTGTCTATAAGCCACTCAGTCTAAGGTATTTTGTTATAGCAACCCAAATGGACTAAGACACTCCTTCTCCCACTTGCTCCTTCATGGCTGCCATGCTTCCCCACAAGATCTGTTGGAAGCCACACTTGACCTTGGGATGACATTAGCATGTGCATCTGCTCCATGGTAACTCTACCTCATCCTCACAGATAGAGACCCAGTCACTCTCCCAGTTGCCAGCTGTGCCCCAGCTCCTGTGGCTGCCCAAGCTTTTGCACTGAGGCTAAACTCATCCCACCAACTTTGAAACTTTCTCCTGAGGCCCTAGACAGGAAGAACTTCCTGCCCTACCAGTTAGAAATCAGCCAACATTGCAATATTTTTTATTTTATTTACTCTTCCAGAATGACAACTAGCTCATTTGTCTTAGAATTCGGTGTAAATTTCCCACAAGAACTGAAATCAGCAAACCAGGTCCATACAGCATCACAGGTAAGACCCCCTTGCTCCACTGGCCCTCAGGCAGTAGACTGACCCTCCTGAGCCGCAGTGAGTTCCTACCCCATTAGACATGTGGCCTAGGAGATTAGTGGCCCAACATACAGCTCCCTTCTATTGAGTTCCTACTTTGTACCAGGTGTTTCACAGCATTAGCCCATTCTCTTCTCAATTCAAGCCAATGAGGTAGGTACTATTAGTAATATTTTCCTATTTCCCAGAAAAGATTAATCAGGGCAGCCAATGGTTATATAGCAGTGTAAGAAGTGTTCAGGTCCTCCCCACTGTGTCTGGGTTGAGAGGCCTTTATTAAATTTTTTGTACTTTTTAATATCTCAGACAGTGATAGTCTTCTGGCCAGAGGTAGTCTTCCGGTACCTCCTCAAAGATAGCAAAGTAAGAAATTCCAGCCAACAGAACCTTCTCTCTTAGTCTTGGCTTCACATCCACCAGCTATCAAATTGCTGGGGGATGGAGGGGGAGAGACAGGCCAAATTGGTTGTGACTGAAGGCTTTCAACAGAGGCCTTCCTCCTAATCCTGAAATAGCCAGAGAATATGCATGGCCTCACTCCCAGGAAAGCTTCTTGCTATCCTGCATGCACACACACACACACACACACACACACACACACAAACACACGCACGTGCATACCCCCCAACCTCCTCCTCGCTGAGAAAAACTTGTTTCCCCTGTACAGAGACAAAACACAAATGGGACCCACGTCACATTTGGAAATGCAAGCCGGCAGTCCACATGGGTTCTGACTTGTTCACAGCTGGTGCTGCTTCTAATTTGGCCTCCATTCATTCTGACTAGAGCATGCCTGTGCCATATCTGTTGGTTAAATGTTTTTTACATCAGCACTGATTCTGGAGAAAATAAGGCTCCAACAGGTTAAGTATTAATAATATGTCAATGGACCCTCAGCTGTCAAATGGCACAGCCGGGATTCATAACCAGCTCCATCTAACTCCACAGCCCAATGTCCTCAGTGCCAATGCTCCATATATCATCACTCTCTCGGCCACAATGCCTAGTGGCTTTCCATGCAGATAGGAAGCCTAGTGGTCCACCCAAATTTGCTGGATGTTCCAGGATGGAAATGCAAAGTCGATCCCTTGTGGAACCTTGGTTGTGCACAATAAAGAAAGAACTCTAGGGAAAGGCGAATGATCAACGCCATTTTTGCAAATCTCATAAATTTCAGATGAGCCATCTAGTTGGACAAATGAGTCAGAGCTTTTTTATTCTCTGAACTGGATTACTGGTTCCTGGGAAATGCCTGTAAATAAGCACGCTGCCCATTTCCAGGCATTTATTTATGTTACCAAATGTTTTTAAAACACCCAGCTTATTAGCAGGTGACCCTCATGAGTTTAGGGTAGTGGCCCAGACAGGGGGAAATACCAAACTCAAACAGATGCAAATAACCAACGTTCTGCTCCCCTGAGAATAATGTCCAGGAAGTAATAAATAAGCCGTGGGTGTTAGAGCAGCGCTGCCCTGCCAGCAGCCATGGGACAAAGGGACAGAACAGCAGAGGCTCTGCTGCCTACACTTGCCAGCTTCCCTGCTTCACTAGGGCAGTGGTTCTCAAAGTGTGGCGGCAGCAGCAGCACCTGGAAACTTGTTAGAAACGCAAATGACCCAGAACTGCTGAAATAGGGCTTTAACAAGCCCTCCCGTGGATTCTGTTGTGTACTGAAGTTCAAGAGCCACCACACTGGATGTTTGCAAAGATTCAAAACTGGACAAACCTGTCCCTTTGACCAAAAGAAATGAGGAACCCTAAACCTTTAAAAAGAAGTGTGTCTAAATAGGAAGTGATGGGGGAAAGTGTCACCTTTACAGACAGACAAACCTGGAATTGTATCCCAGCTCAGCCACTTGCTGACTAAGTGGCCTTCAGCAAGTCACCTAAAGTTTCTAAGAATCAGTTCCATCATCTGTAAAATGAGAATCATAAAACCGAGCACAGTGCCTGGCATACAGAAGGTGCTAAATGAAAAGTAACTGTTGTAATGATGCTTCATGTTAATCAGTGACTGGGCTAACGCCCACTGCTGCTGAGCACATTCTTTCCTGCAGGTAGACGACGGGGCGCATCAACACGAAGGGAATGACATCCTCACGGGGGAGAAAGGAGGCCCCTCTGGGCTCTGCGTGCTCAGTTAGAATGACAGAACGATTGAATCCCACTGGCACAGTTGGGGAGCAACAGACACGGAGCCCAGTGCCAGAGCTTTGGGGACAGAATGTCACCACGGAAAAGCTGCCTGGCTCCTTCGCACAAACTATTTCCTAACAAACCATTCCTTTGAGAAACTGCCCAGGCCCCGCTGACGTGCAACACAAAACTAACCAAGACTGTCAAGCGCAAGCCATTTGTTGTCACAGGGCAGAGTGGGCCTTCACGAGGTAGACCGTACGATGCCCCAGTCCCATCAGGGAAGGGACAGAGGAGAGGAGAAGAGGGAAGCAAAGAAGCAAGACCGAGTGGACACCGGGCGCACGGTGCGAGGGCGGGGAAGAGCAGGCGAACTGACCGCAGAGCGTCTTCACTCAGCGCGTCTGGTACAGTGAATCCGAGAGGAGCCTGACGCTCTGCGTTTCTGTGCAGTCCCAGATCCGATGCTGCCCATCAAGTGGCCCTTTAGGACAATAATTGCAATGCTTAACATGGGGCCCCAAAACCTGGATTCCAGTCCTGGTGCTGGCCCTGCTTGTGTGACATGACACAGGGTCCTTGAGAAAGTTACTTAACCTCTCTGAACTTGTCCCTGGGTCTGCAAATTAGGAAACACTTGCCAGCTTCCCTGCTTCACTAGGGCAGTGGTTCTCAAAGTGTGGCGGCAGCCACATTCCTGTCTCACAAAATTCTCTTAAGAACTTCCCAAGGTAATGCGCACTAGTGCTGTGCACAGTGTCTGCCACCTGGTAGTCGCTTAGAAGGTGGAAGCTGGGACAAGCATCTTCAGCAATAACAGCCACACAGAGGAAGGGGGTGCTGCACACTCTACCTGGACACCCACCAGGCCCTGGGCCCACCGGTGCTTTGATACGGGCTGCAAGGACTTACCTGCTGGCTCTCTGCATCCTTCTCTGGCCCCTCTGCCCTTTTCTGCCCCCAAACTTGGGTATCCCAGGTTTGGTCTTTACCCCTCTGCCCTCCTCTCTCTGCCCCCTCCATGGCCCCACTCCCATTCACAGCTCCAGCCCTCACGCCCAAGGGGTGGCGCCCGCATCTCTGCCTATTCCTCATTCACTTCCTGATTCTAGACCCTAGTTTCACTGTTTCTGCTTAGAGACCCACGGTCATTTCAACTGCCTGGAAACAACCTCCTCATCAGATTATTCCACAAACCAACGCAGCCCTCACTTCTCTGACCCTGCCAGTGCCACAGCCTCTCTGCTCAGACTCCCCTTCCCCAGCTAGGGCAGGCTGTCCCATGGCATGGCGCCTGTCCGTGGCATAGCACTACCCACACAGTGCTGTAATTTCCTGGGCACCTGTCTCTCTCCACGTCTGGACAGGAACCTCCTTAAGGGCTAGGTCCATTGTCTTGGTCACCTTTAACCCGAGTGCTGGACACATGGTGACTCAAATTTCAGCCTGACACTGCTCTTTATTCAGGAATTCTTGAGGGAGCTGTGCATGCGAGGAATAAATGGCCCAATGGGACAGAGGGACCACTTGATTATTAACTGGGCACGTCCCAATTTCCCCCTCAGCTCTGCTGTGAGCGCAGGAAAGCATGAAACTCAGGCTCAGAGTCCAGGTAGAGGCTCTTGGTTCTTCCACGCCTGAATCCAGACCTTGGGGGTCTTTTCTCCTCTGGCTGGTTTGCAGGGGGAAGAAACCCAAAACACTAATGGAGATGCCTGCGGAGGGAAGGGAAGGAGAGGAGAAGGAAGGGAGCAGAACTGGGAAGAGGTGGAGGAGAGGGGAGGGTAAGGGAGGGGTAGCCAGTGGGGGGGACTTTCCTTCCTCCAAATCCTCTTGCCCTCCTTCTCAGCACTTACGCGCGGATTAACTTAAGCTCTCTGTCAACAAATAAGAATCCTTTCTCTTTGGAAGGAAAAGGAGAGAAAATTGGGCTAGATAGCAAGATTATTTTTGACAGGCTGGGGAAAGAGGGAAATTAATAAAGACTCCCAATTTAATAAATTTTGTCCCCTTGCATAGGAATGTGTCCTGACACAATGCCTCATGAAATGTAATTGCTTAATAAAATGAAGAATAAATTGTAAAATAAGAGTCTGTAGGAAAAATTCTCGTAAATGAAGCACTATGGTCATAGCAATCACCGCGTCGTTCTGCTCTCCCAAGTGCGTGATGTCTTAAGTCCCCAGTCGGTCCTCATTTACTCAACAGCCCACGGCTCTAAGGACACCAAAATGAACCCTGATGTTAGCTGAAAACTTTCTCTCATGCCAGCCGCTATTGTTTATTTCAGAAATACATTCTACAGTCAAGCAGAATAGTATTGTAACACATTATTCTGCGTTGCTTCATCCCTGGTTATTTGGAAGCCTGTGCTGCCCACCAGCCCTCTCTGCAGAGTCTGAGCTATCCACAGCTTGGGGTGGGTGGGGTGGGAGAGAGAACAAGGAATTAAGCTTTCCAAAAAACAATGCTTTTGACATTCAAGTTCAGCTTCTTAAATTCATAGAAAACACAAAACTCCTCTCTCTCTCTCTCTTTTAAGAAACAGGATCTTGTTCTGTCGCCCAGCCTGGAGTGCAGTGGTGTGATCATAGCTCACTGTAATCTCGAATTCCTGGACTCAAGTGATCTTCTTGCCTCAACCTTCTGAGTACAGGTGACTACAGGTGAACTACCACACCCAGCTATTTTTTTTTTTTTTTTTTAGAGACGGGGTCTCATTATGTTGCCAAGGCTGGTCTCAAACTCCTGGGCTCAAGTGCTCCTCCCATCTCGGCCTTCCAAAGTGCTGGGATTACAGATGTGAGCCAGCACACCCAGCCAGAAAACACAATACTCTTGAAAGCCCTGGTGTTCCAGCACAAAAGCCAGGCACTTGGGAAAATGAGAGAGTTTTTCTGAACTCCACAGAATAGACAAGAGGGAGGGAATGGAGTGGGAGCAGCTTACCTCTCCTGGAGGAGGGAAAGCTCAAGGACATCACAGAGGAGAAGAGAGTTACAGAAGTGCATGTCCTGAGAAGACAGACCATGCGTCACACGAACTGCAGACTCTTAGACAACCAACACAGGGAGAACAGAGGATGGTACCCAGCCCAGCTAGGACCCGCCACTGCACCCCAGAAGTCAGCCAGGGCAGGAACCAACACACAAACCAGACAGCAACGTCCTGCCCAGCTCGTGTTGCCATGGTCCCCAAGCTTATTCCCGCACACAGGTGCCACCCCAGACAGGAAAGGAGGGAAGGACACACAAGAAGGGATGAAGATCCTGATATGAAGTCTGAATTTTAAAATGGCTGAGTTTTGTTTGAGCAATTAGTGAGAAGAGACTACACATTAAGCCAGAATTTGACAAAGCTACCTCTAAGTGTCAAGTTTAAGTCTTTCCACAACAGTAAACATGGGGCTGGTGACAGTGACAGAAAAACCACATCCCATTTCTGCACACCTGAGTTGTGACTGAGCTTCAAATTCACTACACACGTTGGTTTTGAGCAACAGTAGCAGCAAAACAGATGAAGTCTCTACTTCCCATGGAGCCTACGGTCCAGTGGGAAGCCCATCATTAAACAGGCAATTCTACAAATAATTAAATTATAGAGCAACACCTGTGCTTGAGGCTATGAAGGAAAGTACAGGGAGGAGAGAGAGAGCCCCGGCCCAGATCATCTCTCTTGCCTGTTGACACTTATGTCAGAAATTCAGCATTTCCAAATGAATGCTGTTGCTTAATCATTGCCTTCTCTCTTAACCCTTCTTTAAATGCAAAGACCTGTGGGAGGAGGTCCTCAAGTTGCTAATATATCAGTTTTGGAAGTTTAATAACTCTCATTCTGTCCAGTCATCAAAAAGCAGGAACACTCTGAAAGGCCATAGGGAAGGCAGGGCAGGAATTGCCCAGGGAATGCTTTGCGGGGAAGGAGACCCCACACCAACCTGGCTGTGCAGCAAGTTTGCCCTGGGTTGCTCTGGCCTGTACAATGGCATGTGGAACTTAGCAGAAGTGTAAATGATCCTGTGGGTATGATCTGATTCCTTAGGAACAACGGCGGGACAAAGAGCACCCAGCTGTCAGAATACCTGTGACTCCTGGAAAGAAATTTAGGCTCTTCCTAAACATGAGGGACATCAGTTTTGATCTTAGTGCCTAGTGGGAAGCTGGGTCTTTCTTCCATTGAGGACAGGAGACCTAGTTAGCCAGAAATCTCTCTCACTTCCAGGGAGGACAGAGATTTAACCATTGTGGTTAAATCCATTGTTCTGAAGTCCAGCTACACTCAGACTCAGCCACTTACTAAATGAGGTACCAAACTTTGGGAGGTTTCCTTATCATCTCTGAAACTAAAATGGAAAAAATAAATATAACTATCTCAGGGCTGTCGCAAGGTCAAATGAGACACTGTCTGCAGTAGCTTTACAAAATGCTTTTCCTACTGCTCTCTGGAGTTCAGAGAGAGGCAGTGGTGTGACAGCCAGCCTCGGCCACCCGGCAGGGCTGGGGCTGTCTGCAGCAGCAGCATCATGGGGCAGCTTCCCGGACCTACAAATTCTCAGGCCCCACCCAGACCCGTGCAATGAGAATCTCTGAGGATCTGTTTTAACAAACTTCCAGGTGATCTTTGTGCATACTCAGGTTTGCGAAGCACGGCTGTATGTAATCACAAACACGCCTGAAGTCGTCCACGGTGTCTGAGCAAAGCGCCAAGGGGGAGCAGGGGTGTTGTGTTGAGTGGTCTAGCAAAGTAGTCTTAGGCAAGTGCTTTACTCTCCAGGGGCAGTGATACTTGTCCCAGATTTCTTATAAGATTGATGCGAGTATCCAATAATGTGCCTGAATGCGCTTTGAAACATATAAAACAACCTGGAAGTATAAGAGCACCTTATTAGTAGTAATCGCCCCCACGTCTGTAACGGGGCCCTTTAAAGGGACAACAGCCAACATCTTGGCTTTTCTTCCCCCTCTTGACAAAACCTCCTACTGCTCTAGGAAAACTGTAAGAACATTGGCCCAGAATTCCCTGCGTGTCTCCATGGGACAGCAGGCTGATTCTGACGGCTCAAAGTGCTACACAGTGTATCCTGAGATCCCCGCAGCTCAGACCTGACAGCCACTGCCCCTGGCTTCTGCAGTGCACAGTCAGCCAGGAACGGTGGGGCTCCCGGTGCACAGGCGCTTTCTGCTGGTGAAGCATGGCTTTCAGGGGCCCCAGGATTTGAATAAAGACCTAGAAGCTACAAGGAGTCAAGAGTTTCATACCCAGATAAGAAAGAACTTTGCAGCTGTCAGAGCTGCCCAAAGATGGCACGAACTCCTTAGTAGGTAAGGAGCAAGATCCCTGACCCAGGACATGGTTCCTTGTGGGCTGTTGGCCCTCTGGTAGGACTATTTTATAATTTCCCCTTCTACTCGGCCTTCTCAGGTGCAGTGTGCTCTGCCTGGCACCTGAGGGGTCTTTTTAAAAGACCCCTTAATTCCCTTCTATAATTCAGTGGAAACGTGTTCAGCACTTAGCAGGTGTAGGCACTGTCCCAGCTGCTCAGGATGAAGGGCCTTGCCTGGCAGCCGAGATCTGACCCACAGGGAGGAGCCAGCCACGGGATTACCACGTGGACAAGCATTTCAGGCCAAGGGGACAAGTTGGGAGAGGCAGTTACTGAGGCAGGAACACTGGAGCACAGAGTGGGGACACAAGGCAAGAGAATGGGAGGGAGAAAACTGCAGGGCAGGACCGATCACACAGGCAAGGCTCCGAGCTAGTGCCAAGGGCCAGGATTCTGCATTCTCTCTCCATCTGCGCTGCAGCACCGAGCGGGCCTGCTGATTGCCAGCACCACGAAGGCTTCCCTGTTGAGCACCTACCTCCTGCTACGAGCCTCAGGGACACCGGGACCTGGTCCCCACATCCAGCTGCTGCTTCTTCTGAACGTCCTCCAGCCTGCCGCCAGCTTTCAGGCTTTCTTCATCCAGCATCATTGAAGGCCTCGGCTTTGACAGCAGGCCGCCCTCCTTCAGATCCACTTACTGGTTGCAGAAACAAAGCCCTTTTTTTCTTTCCCCTGTCCTTTCCATGTGATGAAACACAGGGGCGTACTGGACGTGGATCAAAGATGTCTGGGTAAAGCACACCCGGTCTGTGTGTGGAGGCACCGTGGCCTCAGGCACAGGCTCCAGCGTCCCGATGCCTGGGTTTCCACGCTGGCACCATCTCACTTTCCGGCTATGTGACCTTGGACAAGCCACTTACCTTCTTGGTGTCTCAGTTTTGCTGTATGTAAAATGAGGATAGCAATAGCGTCTACTTCATGGGAGGGTGAGTTTGGACTGATATTTTACACATAAAGAACTTAGAAGAGTGGCTGACACTTAGTAAATACTTATTAAATAATAAGCATGAAGTCTTATTCAACCCAGACTTTGGCTTTTCCCAAGTTTTAACATTCGTTCAGCACCGAACAGCTATCTGTTGAGCACCTTGTACACGCTAGGCATTCTGCTAGGCATGGATTCATGGAAAGGGCTTTGGGCTAGAAGTCAGAAGGCCTCATTCTGGTGTCAATTGTGCTATGAGCTAGGCAACCAAGGACCAACCACGTCATCTCTCAAGCCTTGGGTTTCTTCCCCTTTAAAGGAGCATGCTGGGACCATGTGATTTCTGCAGGCCAGCCCGGTCCCCGCAAGCAGTAAATGACCACCCCGGGAAGAACATGGCCTGCGGCCCTCCCCAGAGTCCAGCTGGTCCCCTGGCCACTGACATCCACTGGGCACATGCCCCTGAGAGAGGCAGGCCTGATCACTGTCTGGTGCTTGCAATAAAATATTGATTAGGGAGTTTAAAATTTCAAAATGATTTAGGAGCCCTGGGATGGGGACGTAATGTACTGTGCCCAGCTGCGTTATGAGCCATCTATCTCCTGTCAGCGAGCAGCAAGAAACTGACAGAGTCAATACCAACGTGCCTGAAGACAGGCTTAACTCATTTCCTTCCCCCTGTGCCTGTGGCTGGAGTGGGGCAGCCCGGGAAGATCCATGCTGAAGCCAGGACCCCACACCCTCCTGCCTGACACTGGGCAGGCAGCACTGTGAAGGTGCCGTGTTCCTGCCTCCACTGCCAATGCACCTGGTAATCTAGACCTTCCATTCTCTTCTTGTCACCGCTGAGGGTCTAGATGGGATCTTCTGGCCTGTAGCCCAGAAGGAAAATAATAGCTACCTTCTATTTAGCACCTGAAATGTGCCAAGGATCTTAAAAGAATCATCATTACGTCATTTCTCAGAGCCTCAGTTTCCTTACCTGTGAAAGGAAGAGAATAACACCTTCTAATAGCATCATACATAATTTATCACAATAAACAATAACCACAAAAACATTTAAGCAGATAAACTACATTGCACGGTACATAGAACCCTCTCCAGAAATGGCAGTTGCTGAGAAAACTGGGATGCAGAGTTGTAGTAACAAGTACCAAGTCCAAGGTAACGAAGCTTCAAAGTGGCAGAACCAGCATTGGAACCCAGCTCTGCTTGATGCCAAACCAGACCACCATCCTCTGCGCTGCATGGTATCCCGGGAAAGAGAAGAGGTGCTGCAGGGGCAGCTTCTGCGGCCTTGTCTGCCAGGGTCCCTTGATGCTGCTCCCCTATTTCCCAACCAGCATCCCAGGCACAGACTTGCATTACTCAGTGAGGTTAATAAACATGTCATTCCCAGGGAATGGCCTTGCTCTTTCCTGCCTTACACATGGTTCTATGCACCTGAACCATTTATTAAACATGCTGAAAGGCTTAAATGGGAATTTAGTTTTTCTGGATAAACAATTGTGTGTGCAGCAAGCAAATAGAATTACTTGTTTAATCTTACCCTTGTATGCCTACTCAGCTTACAGTGGCTGGCTAACCCCAGGAGCAGTGTGACATCTGAAGATTTAGTATACTAAGGAGTGCATCTATAAAAAAACTACTTATTATGTCAAGAAAATGCCCATCTGTAGGTCCTTTTAAATCAGGATGTTTTTCGTGATGAATTTATCTTCCTAAGGGCATATGTACTAAAGCCACTTTTACCCAAGGCTGTGTTGAGCCCCTCACAATACAGGATATAGACCCACTCTGTTTTCTCACTCTAAGATTCAAATCCTGAAATCTTGATGTGGCCTTTGCTTGATCATAATCTTTTATTCACCCCTTCCTGCAGTCTGTCATTTGTCTTTTTTATTTACCATAGTCATTCATTTAAAAAACATTTGCTGAGCTGCCGTTTATTGAGATACTATGTTAGGCACTTTACATATATTATTTCTCTTTATCCTCATACCCATCCCTGCAAAGCAGATATTATCCTATTTTTTAGGTAATTAAATTTTGGCTCAAAGAGGTAGGCACTGGGGAATAATTTTTATAGAGTGGTAACATGATTTAGCTTATACTATAGAAAGATCACTCAAGTGGAGAATAGGTTTTCAAGGTATAAATATGAAGGCAGAGAAACCAATTAGGAGACTATTATAATAGTCCAGGTGCAAAGTGTTAATGGCCTAAATTAAAGCAGAAGCAGAGGGATTAAACAGTTTGGGGGAAAAGGGGATAATGAGTACATTTTGCATTTCTGGGCCATTTCCTCGAATCTTCATTTCTAGGTTCAATGACAGGGCACTGCCTACTCTAAGTTCAGAGACAACAGGTGGAGGCTTCACAGAGAAGGCACAGAGACAAAGGAGAAAATGCATGTTAGCCAGACCTCTTATTCACTGCCTCTCTCCTTCATGGGATGCCAGGGACAACAAGGAAGTATGAATATGTGAGTATGTGTTTATTTTGTTTCTGTTTGGTAAAGAGCTATGTTCTTTCATTTTCCTGTATTTCCCTAATTCCATGGAGAAAAGACTAAGACCCATCTTTGATGCTGAGAAATGATCTAGAATTGTGCTCTAGCAGGCCCATAAGCATACCTTTTAAGTTCGGGAACTCAAAGAAGGTCCCCTTTCCTTGTTAGATATCACAAGTAAAATGAACTGGGTAGAAAAAAATTCATTTATATAGTACCCTACAAAGAAAGAATACTGTGCTAGATTGTATTCTTGCTCTCAATTGTTCACTCTTCCTTTCTGTAAGAGAAATATGCATACCTGTCCATTGCCAAGCAATTTACAGAAACTCCTGGGAGAGGAGTCTGTTCTCTGCCCCACTGACCTCAGGCTGCATGTGACCTGTTTTGGCCAATTGAATGTGAACTGAAGTGACATATGCCACATTCTACATAACAGCCATTGTATGATTCAACCATGTTTCTTTTTCATTTTTCATATGAACAGTGATCCCAGATGGTGGCTACTTCTTTAACCTTGATTCTTAAAGGAGGAAGATATTTAGAGAACCCACAGCCAATCTGAAATATGATCATGAAATAAACTTTTGTTGTAAGCCACTGAAATTTGGGAGTTGCTTGTTGTTACTGCAATATAACCTGCATAAAACTGACTAATACATGTGGGAACCTATCCACATGAGGTTCCATATGGAGCTTTAACTTTTGTTACAGACTTTTCCAACCAGAATGGTAGTTGTGGACAAATGACTAAAGGAAAAGGGGCATTTGTTTCTCTCCAAAGTGACGGCCCACTCAGAGCAATGCAACAGTTTCCTGGCTTCCATTCACTGCACAAAATCTATCAGATTTCTCACAAAAGACCTTTGATCATCATCTTTCTGTTAGGGAAGAAACATTGGTAGGGTTTTCAAATTGCCTAAATTAAAATCATTCAGTTGAAGCCTAATACTAAATAAATCTAGGAAATAAGACTGAGTGAGCCGATTTCGTGCTTTTTTTCTTTTCATTCACAAACTTGACCATTTCTATCTATAAAACACCAAGGCAGTGGACCATCTGCCACTTAGGTTTCAACAGTCGCATTTAAAGCAGACAATGCTTTTTGCCTGAGGGAAGTTCTCTTCCTTCTTGTGTTGGCTCATCCAGAGAGGGACAAAGAGAAGAGCTGTTGTATTAACCTAAGGAAGATGTTGCTAGAAGAGGCTTCACAGTTTATCCCAGCTTCCTTTTTAAAGATGAAAAACTTGAAGATGTAATTCGACTTATACAAAGTCAGGGCTGACACATAATAGGCACTCAATAAATAACTGTTGAACCTAAGTGCACATATAGGAATAACATTCATCTGGCATTGGGCAGCTGGGAGGGGGGAGGAGGGGATGGGCACATACACACATAATGAGTGCAATGAGCACCGTCTGGGGGATGGACACACTTGAAGCTCTGACTGCAGGGGGCGCAATATGCATAACCTAAACATTTGTACTCCCATAATATGCTGAAATAAAAACAAAAAGAAATAAATAACTGTTGAGCAAATGAATGGATGGCAAATTGAATGAATGAATGCTCACCCACATTGCTGATGGCAGGACGGGCCCTGATAGACCCTGTAGACGAGGTCAAATGTACGGTTTCCCTGGGGTTGTCAGGTTTAGCAATCTCATTCTGCGTTCTCGGTTCTTGGTGCACTCATGGCCAAAGAATGACCAGACTCACCAAAGTAAGGCAAGCACAAAAATGAGGCTTATTGAGGAGGGAAAGATAGGATTATAGAACAAGAGCAAGATATAGGTTTACAGAGCATGCTACATATGCCACAGATGACGACCAGACATATTGTCGTAGAAAAAGAGAGCAAAAAAAAAAGAGGGCTTGGTTATGGTCTGGGTCTTGTTTTATAACATCCAGATAGGGACCTCCGCGTGGTTCAAATGTCACCATGGAACTGCTTTGATTGGACAGTTGAGAGTTATAAGACCTCAGTGTACTGTGCATGCAGATCTCCCATGATCCTCTCTGAAAGCTGGCTGTTCTAGGCCACTTTCCAGACTCCATCATACCTACCTCTGCTGCTTGACCTGTGGGCTAGAGGGTCCTCTACACTCTTTTGCAGTTGGCACACTAAGTTCTGATTGACAGATTTGTAAAGTATTCCCTCCTCCCCCAGGTATGACAGCCACTTGGGACAGGATTAAGTTGTGGCAGCACCAGGACAGGGGCCCACTTTCGTCCCTAAGAGACCTGGAATCCCTCGCTAGCTACCTAACAGGGTGAATTGTATTTTACCATTCATTCATCAGTACCCAAATTTGGCAGATATAATGCTGCTCCTGTGTGCTAGATACAGTGTTGGACACTGGGGTGACAAAGATGGCTCAGGCGGGTCACAGCCTCTGCCCCCCAAGAGCCATCAGCCTTACAGCGGCCCCTCACCCCACTACGTTCCCACTGACACCACCTTTGTATTCTATTCCTTCAACTCTCCAGTGACTCTCCCCTTCACAAAGAAACAATTACTACTGAGATGCTAGCAGTTTTGAAGTGATGGTCAAACTCCTTGGTCACAGGGCCTCTTTATATTTTTTAGAAAGTATTGAGGACCCCAAAGTGTTACCAGGAGCTCAGCACTTGTCCTTGAGGCCACATCAGAAGAACGAGAACAAACAGTTTGAGGAACAAATGGTTTGAGGAGAAGGAAAGAGGAATTTATTAATTTGCCAGCAAATAAGGAGGATGGAGACTCCTTTCTAAAAAATGTCACTGTCCTGATAATAAGAGAAATGCAGAGCTTTTAAAGGGTGGGTTCTCAGCAATTGCTTCAAGCAGTTGCTGTTCAACTACAGTTGATGATTCTGATGGTCCCATCTCCGCCCAAGACCATCCCATGAGCTCCGCCAGCCCGGGAGGCTCACCAGGACCTCCGGGCCCCACCCCAACCACTCCAGGGCCCCAGCCCACTGAGCCGTCTCTGGTAGCACAAAACCACTGGCCTGAGGCAGGGATGCAGGGTTCAGTTCCCAAAAAGAGTGAGTGAGGTTTTGAAGAGACAGAGAACATTTTTTATTTTTTGCCACTTTTCCTCAGGCCATTCCCTCTGTAACAAAAAGGGTTTCGTTTAATGCAATCTCTTTTTCATTTTCCACAAGAACTGTTAACAATATTTACAATAACAATATTTACCGTGATCAAAATTAAAAATAAGAAATGTTTAAAATATTTACTGTTCATTCATTTAAATATAACTATAATAAGCCTACTACATGTTAACACAAATAACATATTTTTATTTTTCCAAATAGTATAGTTTTAAACTAAAAATAATTTTAGTAAAAAGGGAAGCACTGTTTTTACATTTTTAAAATATCTGCTTCTGTATGTAATCTCTTGCAATATCACATATCCTCTTAAACTCCTCTAGTACACCATGAGAATATAGGAATGAAAACACAAAATCGAATAACATCTTAATGTTTTTTGAAAATAGTTTTGATTTCACCCGAGAGGTCTTAAGGACACCAAAAGATCCCTGGACCACTAGGAGAATCACTGAATACAATTTTATCTTCCCTTGAAATGGAAAAATTAAAGGTGGGGAGGAACATTGGGAAGTTATAAGAGAAAGGGAAATGCTACCATCATGTTTGTCAGACCTCTGAACAGGTGCTCATTCAGCTCGTGAAGTGTCAGGCTGGGACGTAACCTCCCTCCCTAACCACTTAATGATTTTTTAAAGTTTGGTCAGCAGCTCCAGGAACTTTGAATACTCTTTACATCAGGACTCATGAAATTTGAGGCAGAATTGTTGCTCCACCAATATTTCCCCTCCGTTAATCTGATTCAAATAACTCAAAAGAACACAAGAAGCTGGTTTAAAAAAAAGGTGCAAATATCCATACGCCAATCTCATGTCAAATAAACACTGTCACCTTTGCAGTGGTGAAGACAAGAATAATAAACCCACAGAAACATTTCTAAGCCTATGAAATCATTCTTTTGTGTATATATTAATCAAAGGATACCCTCATGTACCAAAAAGGATTTATGAGAGACCGTAAAATATATAAAGTACAGACGACTGAGAACAATAAAATAAGAGTATATCAATATCTAATAGTAATATAAAGCCAGAGAGTGATAATAGACAGAAATGCAAGATGAAGAGGCCTGAACAATTATTTAAATAATTTACCTTGGATGTCCATATTCCTTTTAGCCCTAGCATAGGCAGAAACACAATTATCTAGAAGATAAGTACATGCCAACTTTATCTAACATAGCTTTCCTCGCAGGAACACTGTGGGTCCTCACGGAGGGAACAGCAGGTGGCATAGAGGACAAACATTCCTTACAACTTTCCTTAGTGCAAGCTGAGGGCATGACAGCAAGGCCATTAGACCACAGATTTAATATCTGTAAAATATTGAAGGTTTCATGATTCTAGGTAATCTCCAACTGCTTTTGCAAAGATTTGTGATGGCTTTTCACTTTCAGGGATCACATGCACCCTCCCTATTCAGCATTCAGGGCTCCAACCCAATTTCCTGAAGTTACCATTCACTGCACTCACACCCAATCCCCTGCCCCAGACACTTCTGCAAACCTTGATTCCTGTCTCCACACTTTGGTCTATGCCATTTCTCCCATTCAGTATGTGCCCAAGAGAGGTTTGTTACTTTAGGGCACAGGCTATGGTCGGAGAAATAGATATGAGTAAACAGTCTTCTTAAGCTCTCTGTATATTTTGTTTTATTGTTACTGAGGTTTCAGGAGGAATAGAATGGAATGAAACAGATCATCCCGACCTGGACAACAGCTCTATGATTCATTTAGTGTTTCCATGTCCCATACCCACCCATCCCCTTTCCTTCCCTCACCCTAGGCCATTGACTAAATTCCATGGCAGGTAATCATTCATTCACTCATTCAGCAAAGGTTTAAGAGACAGGTGATGTTCTCAGTCATGGGAGTGTAGCAATGAGCAAGAGAGACCTAATCCCAGTCAACACAAACAAAAACAAAGGAATTGCAAGCTATAAGTAATGCTATAAAAGCTAAATAGCTAAAATAGCACTTTTATAGCTAAAATGCTGTAAAACAAGGGGCTGAGGATGAAATTAACAGGTTAGGTAGAGGGGTCAAGGAAAGCATCTCTGAAGAGTGATGTTTAAACAATGATCTAAAAAAAATAACAGGGAGTAGTCACATGAAAAGGGAAAAAGAGCATTCAGATGAGTAAGTTGTGAGTTAATTTCATCGTCTGTTAAACAGAAGAATAACAGCTCCTATCTTGGGTGGATGACATGACAATCTAATCTGTTAATCCATGGAAAGCACTTGGACCTGCCCTGGCCCATAACATGTGTCACTAAGTTAGAGAAGAAATTATCCTTGCAGGCAAAGGGGACAGCATGTGAGAAACCCTTGCTGTGTAGGGAGTATGGTGTGGTCAAGGACTGAAAGCAGAGCAGCGCGGCTGCAGCGTGGTGAATGAAGAGAGGTGTGCAGGAGGGAAGGCTGGGAGGTAGAGAAGGCCAGAGCATGCAAGGTCCGGTAAGCATGTTAAGGAGCAGTGTAAAAATTTGGAAGACTTTAAGCAAGGAAATTGCTGCTGTCTGTACAGTGGACTATAATATAGAGTAAGACCAAAAGAAAGAAGACCAATTAGAAGGTGGCCATCCTCATCCTGATGGAAGATGATATACACCATGGCTAAGGACAGCTATGGACACAGTAGGCCTGTTTTAGAGTTTGAATTGATGGGGTCTGTTGATGGACATGACAATGATGGGCTGGAAAAGGAGCTGGGAAACAGGCACCAAGAGGACCTTCCTCAGTTTGAGATGTCTGCAAGTGACAATGCCAAGTGGACAATTGGATTTATGAATCTAGAACTCAGAGGAGAGGTCTAGACTGAGAATATAAATATTGGGAACATTGGTGTAAAAGCTGTATTGCACTACATGGAAGCTGAGTAGATCAGCTAAAAAGAAACACTGGAAAGACAAAGAGAGAAGAACTAAGAACAAGCTCTGAAGTAGAGGTTGGGTGGAGGAGAAAGAGTCAGTCAAGGAGACCAGAGGAGTGTGATCAGTGAGGGCAGAGAAGAACCAGGGGAAAACTGTTATGGAACACAAGAAAAAAAAAAGAGTGTTTTAAGGAGGAAGAAATAGTCAACATTGTCCCCAAGCTGCTGAAAGTTCAAACAAGATGGGAACAAAAAATCAATTATTGAATTTGATAACAAGAAGGTCATTGGGAATCTTGGCAGAATCAAGTTCAATCAATTGCTAGGGCCAAAGACTTGATGTGACTAGGTTGAGGAGAAATCGGTAAGTGAAGACATGCAAATACTGTGTATAGACAGCTCTTCTAAAAAGTTTGTATAAAAAGAAAGTCAAAGAAATGGGACAATGGTTGGAGAGACGTGGGGTCAGGGAAGGAGTTCTGCCAAGACTGATCACTGGTACTTACAAGGAGTGAACTTCAGGAACCATGAGTTTGCCTCGGAAATTCTAAACTCAGGTACCAAAGCCTAAGTGGACTATGCCTTTGTCTGTGCAGAGGGAGCTTGAAGTTGTAGGAAAACACTGGCAGGGCAATGTCAGTGGTCTTACCTGGGCACACCTCCTGATTTTTCCCCCTCCCTAGCTACAGTTTTCTTTTTCCAGCCTCAGTAGAACTTCCCTAAAGTTTCTCCATCCCAACATCAAAATGACTTTCTATGATATATTCAAGAAATCAATTTACTTTACAACTATTTGGGGGCTGGAAGACATGTGTTCTGTATGTCCTCATCCCTGCCTAAATATGGCAACATTCCCCTCTGCCACCTGGATGCAGAGTAAATCATTAAGTTTCAATGCGCCAAAGCAGTGTTCATTTAGATAGACGCTACAGTGAGCCAATACACTCATTTAAAAGTCAATAAACCCGACCTCCAACTGAGTCCATTTGTGCAGAGGGAGGTAGGATGAATTTGAGGAACATCAGAGAACCCGTTAGCTCTCAAGATGTTATTAAAGAGGAGGAAGCACCAACCTCCTACCAATAGTTCCTAAATGTGATCACTTCCAATTTGTTCAATTCAGTGGGTAAGTGATATACAGATTTGAGGCTTGGAACAAATGCTAACTAGAATTCCAATGCCGTAATGTTCTAGCAGGAACTGAGAGCACATACTCCCATCCACCCTGCTGAATTAATCTGGACCTGTTGTGGCTGGGTAGTCTGCTGGTGTCCGAAACCAGCAAACTTGCAAAAAGCAGGGTCTGCTTCTATCACCAACTTACCAAAATATAATGGCTCTCCAACCTCCAAATGCTGTTTGCTTATTGATTATTTTATTTCCGTACTTTATACAAAAATAAAGTACATAAATACTTTATTGTAGTGTGGCATTATCAGAAGAGAATACAAAGGCAATTCCCCAATCAAGATTCCATTTAAACTTTATAAATTAAGGTAATAATCGGTTGGTTTGAAGATAGAGGTTTTGCCTAGAATTAGGCCATTAGTGGCCAAAAAGTAAAATGCTAATATAGATTTCCACAAGAATATTTAGGTTTCAGGTCTCTTTCATGTCACCCAGAAACAGAGGCTCAGTAAACATTTTCATTAAAGCGCTTTATCACGGTTTTCTTTCTAACCTAACAAATTCTTTCTAACCTAACAAATGAAGTTATTTCTAACCTGACAAATGAGTAAAATCATAATTAATGAATGTGCTAGGTGTTTATCCTAGCTCTAAACATTAATCATTTTAAAATAATAAGTGGAGAGAGAGGCAGAAAGGAATTAATGTGTATTTGGGTTTTCAGTGTGGGCTAGGAGCTGTGTTAGGTCTCTCCATTTTCAGTAACCAATATGATTCCTGTGCCTCTCGTAACAAGCAAGCACAGTTACCACCATTTTCCAGTGAGGACACAGGATCTGTCGTGTTAAGTGATGTGCCCAGGGCCATGCCTCTAGCAGAAATTGAGTCAAGATTTGGCTGTTCCCAAAGCCCATAAGCTCTTCCCACCCCACTGGGCAGCCTCTCTCACAAAATGAGAGAGGGGAGGGAGTCACAGCAATTATTTGTGGGGTCTAGACTCCAGAGCATTCACCTTTACAGAAATAAATCATGTTACCACACTGATCCATGCCAATGAGTTAACTTCTCATTTATTCCTTATACAAAATAATCTAATTATTTCAAGCCACTAAGGATCACAGAATTACTGCTCCAGTGCACTAAATTGCCCACTAGAAACTTTGGAAAGCTAACTAAAAGGTTTAAGTTGTTCCCATCGGTTGATTAGTCAGGAAGAACTCGGCCACTGCCCGCTGTAAACTGAAGCATCTCTTCCTATTCAGCTCCTGAAATTTCACACACTCTAGATAGGCTTGATCTGCACAGCCACAATATCATGTAGCGTTTTCTCTAACTTTTCTCAAGAGAGTTATTCGATCAGTCCTATTTACCTAACCCTGAAAATGGAGAAAAGAGGGAAGGAGGAAGGGAGAGAAAGAGCGACACAAAGAAAGAGAGTGCTAGCAGGCTGCTGTGTGTAATCCGCTATGTGTTAATATTTTTCTCTGTGTTGGTATGTTTAACCGTCTCTAATGACTCCATAAATGCTTTCCAAATCCAGTTTCAATGGTCTATTTGCTGCCTAGTATAGCATATAATCTTTTCCAAAAGTGGTATTGATCTTGTTAAGGCTCCTCATCATCTAGACTCCGAGCATCCCTCCCATGAGCAGACCACGTGTTCTCCTCATACAGCTGCCCACTAAGTGTCTGAGAGTGCTTGCCTGCTAATGGATCAGGAGCTAGGGGGATAATGATACTAATAGCCACCAGGTATGGGATGTACTATGCTAACCATTTTACATACACTTTCTCATAAGCCTCACAACAGCCCTACGGGAAAAGTATTATTATCCCCCATTTAGGCGAGGTATTACATGCTATTTCTACTTAAGAGAGCTCATTCATTCTACTCAAAGGCACTCTATGTTAGCTCCTCCCCTGTGTCTTCTCTTCCCCTACTGCCCATCACCCTCACCTCTTTGAAGCATCAGAGAGATCTGTGTAATTGACTACGTATTTCCTTACTCACCACCAAGAGCAGTACCCAATTCCATTGAGAATTCTGCAGTGAAAGATGAAATGCAAGATGAAGAACCATCCTCTTCCACTCTAAAGCCACCTAGGCGCCAGCCCCCAACTTCAGGATATCCTGTGCTTTGAAAAGGCCACAAAGTGTGACATATATCCCTGCCTTTAAAAACCCCAACTTGTGAGACATCGGAGAATTCAAGTTG
Source organism: Lepilemur ruficaudatus (assembly GCA_963574885.1). NCBI lineage: Eukaryota > Metazoa > Chordata > Mammalia > Primates > Lepilemuridae > Lepilemur > Lepilemur ruficaudatus. The sequence continues at coordinate 37,364 of CAUYRT010030868.1, forward strand.
TAACCACTAACTGCTTGTTCTTCTTGCATGGCGCCCTGCAAGTAAAGCCCCTTTCTGCCACGGCAACCATTGGCTTCAGTGTCTGCCTTGGCTGCACCAGGCGAGTGGACGCCAGTTTAGTTTGATCTCTCTCTCTCTCTCTCTCTCTCTCTCTCTCTCTCTCACACACACACACACACACACACACACACACACACACACTCATCATGTTCCCCAGTCATAGCTGACCAAGTCCAGACCCGCACTCTCTGCATCTCCCATCTGTCATAATTCATACTCCCCCTCTACATAGAGTCCTTTCCCACCATTTCGACCTGCCCAAAGCTTATCCATCCCTGGAGGCCCTGATCAAATCCCTTTCTTGAGGATGTCCTTGTTCCTCTCAAGTCAAGGTCAGTCTTCCTCCTCCTGTTCTTACTCTGCCCCTTTAACTCTTTTTTGTGGCTGACCTTGTGTTAAAGCGTCTCTTCTCGACAAAGTTGTGAGTCCCCAAATGCAACAGGTGCGTCTTATTTGTCTCCATGGCCACTCCTCCGCCTCCCCTAACTCACAGCAGCCGGCAAGTTGCTTTACACAAAGCAGACCCCTAGTGCGTGTTTAATGAACTGAATGGACTGTGTGGGGTCCCAGGCGGCCCATCAGCAACTGGTATTGAAAGCGGAGACACAGAGAAGCTCCCAGCTCAGAACAGTCCCTCTGTTCAAAGGAAAGCTTCGCTTTGGGCTGAATGAAAAAAGACATTGAAAGTGAACAATTACCACCTAGAATTGATGCCTCCAAATACTACTGAGCATTTGCATGTTTTGAAGTGGAGTTTCCAAGCTCGTGGGCCATCCTTGTCAGGACTGGAATGCCCTGCTGGTCCCTCCTTGGGAATATGCTGAAGTGTGCCCTGCCCAGCAAGGAGGGCAGCTGGGGAGTCATCAGTAAGACACCCTACCAATTCCTGACGAAATGAGACGCAGAGGTTCACTTTGCCGTAAAAGGAAGAAGTGGAGAAATCCATTGCATGGCTGACTGACAAGGCTTGGGAAGGGGTTCGGGATGAGAGCTGGAGATCAGGTGCCCCCAGGGCTGTGGAAGGAGACTGAGAGGGTGGGGGCGAGCAGGGCAGGCCTGCAGAAAGATGAGGTGGAGGGTTAAAGGCAAACTTGCCCTGGTCCTTTGCCCAGGACGGGCTTTCTTTGCAAGGCAACTCAGTTGTCACCCCGGAAGTAGCAGGCCTCTCTGCAGGCAGCCTGCTTCCCCACCCTGTGCCGCCGACAGGGAAGATTCACACGGCCTGGGCGGGAGCAGCAACCTGCCTGCCATCTCTTGACGATCCCGGCAACACAGTGTGGCCGTGGTAGACAGGGAGGGGAGCAGACACTACCCTCGCCCCCTCGACATTCACACGGCCCGGTTGTGTCAGCGCCACTTGTCCCCCATCTGTCACAATGTCAGCTCCTGCTGGGGCCCCAGGATCCACAGAGGCTGCTCCACGTGTTGCCCATTTATCTTTGCAGGCGGCAGCACTGATGGGTCTGACAGTTCTATTTGTTATCCTACAAAGCAGGGTCCCCACTCTTCAAAGGAAAGGGAAGAAAAGTCAGGCATGGAACAGTATCGGGACAGGAACAGGCACTAGGAGAAATCTGGAGGAAGTCTATAACACCTGCACCATCTAATGGAGACGAGAAGAGAGGATGGGCAATTGGGACAAGCAAGCCCTTCCGGAGGACGGCTGGACCAGCAGAAAGCGTGCCTGTGTGAGTGTGTGTGTGTGTGTGTGTGTGTGTGTGTGTGTGTGTGTAAAAGAGAGACTGCCATACACAAGCAGGGTGACCATCAGATAACAAGAATGGTCTGCTGTGCCTCTGTGGGACTGGCGCCCCCCACCCTGCCTGCTCCTCCCCCACACACTCTCCCTTCTTCAAAGAGGGGAACTCACACAGACATGGGTCCTCTGCCCGCTGACACCCCAGGCTCCACTTCTCAAGCTATGACATTTGTCATAGTGCTCAGAATAGACTCTGTCTTTGGGTAGAAGCGAATCCTGGAGCACCCTGCCCCACCCGCCAACCCCCAGATCCCCAGTCTGACACTAAACCCACCAACCAGTTAACAAACCGCCCACAGCAAGATGCCATGCAGCCATGCAGATGGCACTCTGTACAAATGCCAATGCCAGGGGTCTTGGGCAGACTCAAGACAAAGTCCCCATAGGGGTGGGGCTGTGCACCCAGGTAAAATATTAATAATAGCACAATCTCTCTCAGTTACTGAGACCCCTCTATGTGTCAGGGACTTTACTTGGTGTGTCATTTAATCTACACAACAACCCTATGAAGTAGGTACAACTAATATTCTCACTTACAGATGAGAAAACTGAGGCACAGGGTCTCTCTTGCCCAGGGTCTCAGAGTATGTGGTGGACCTGGGCTTTGAACTCAGGCAGTCTGACTCCAACCCCTAAACCATTCACCACAAACGTATTATACGTTGCCTCCCAGAATAGTGGCTGAACAAGTGCGACCCTCTCCTCAGCTAAGGTACCCAACCACCCTGATTCGCCTGGGGCTGGCAGGCGGGAGTGATGGACCAGCCACCTCCAGCGCAACTCACCATTCCCCTCCCCCGCACACACCCACATAAACGCACCTTGATTTTCTAACCAGTCTCATGGGTACCACCACATAAGCATAACCAAGTCAGAAGCTCCCTTCCTGATTGTGCTTTAAGGAAGGAAGCCAATCTCTGGGAGACTGGGCCCAGGCAGGTCTTGGGATTTTCACGCAAAGTAACATCTTTCTTTTGGCAGACCTTTTCTGCAAGCCCCTGCTTCTAAGCCTGTCTGTGACGCTGAAGGTCACAAAGAAACTCAGGGGACTGAGAACCACTGGGAGCCTTTGGGGGCTCCCTCATTATAAAATGCATTTTATTATTTATAGAATACTCATAAATTGTCCCATATGCTGTAGGGCATTGATGTAAAAAGGCAACCAGCTGTGATTACCAGGTAATGAGACTAATTGCTTTTCGTGGCTCCTTAGCTAACTCTAAATGACTAAGTGGCTGAAATGCGGGGCCTTGAGACTCCTTCAGAATGAATGGCACACAGGAAGACGGGTGGCCAGGCCCCATGTTTGGTCAAGGTTTACTAAACAAGCATGGTCTTGGAGTCCAAAAGGATTACAATAGGATTAAACGAAATGATATAGAACAGCACCTAAACACATGGCACATATTCTCATTGGTATTTATCATTAAGTTTTTATCACTAGTACTATTATTAAAACCATCTGCAGCCTGGCCAAAAAACGCTTCTTCCGTCCCACTCTCTTCACTGGCTTACAGGGAGGCTATGCAGGGTGAGAGGCCACGTCTACATCTGAAGTGTAGGGCATGTTGCGTTGCATTCGGAGAGCTAGCGGCTGTATTTATCAAGATGACGAGAATCGGCAGCCCCTCCAGGAACCGCCCAGTGGCGTCCCGACAGTGAGAGTGTGCAGTGGGGAGGGGTGGGGGCAGGGAAAAGCATCAGGGCAAGTCAGAGAGCAAGTTCCGTTGCGGAGCCTGGGGGCAGGGGGGCAGGTGTTGTGCCTCCACCTCCTCACCTTAGCCCAACCCCATTGCCTGGGCAAAAATAAGTATAATAATTGCTACTTTTGAGTTCTGATGGCAGCCAAACATTTAGGCAGGAAATTTACATCTATAACCACTTAACTTCTGTCTTACAGATGTAGAAACCACACCTGGACACCTAAACTTGCTGGCTCAGTGTCACTCAGCCAGCAGTGGGGCCTAAGCCTGGAAACTTCTCATGCCAGAGTTTGGGTTCTTTCCACAAAGCCACACTACCTCTCAACAAACAAAGGGCTTCCCAATTGATTTAGCCCAAGCCAAACTGTAGCATGCAGTTTAGAAACACCAACCACTCTCTTGGTGAGCATATGGCTTGGAATTTCAAAAGAACAGAGCAGGAGTACCTGAGCACGAGCCCTGGGCTGTGAGGACCCACAGGCCTGTCTTCTGCTGCTTCCCAGCTCCATGCCAAGCCTACAGGGCTTTAGGGGAGGTCGCCAGGAACCCAGCAGTCTTCTCCGAGGCACTTCCATCCCCAGGGCTCTAAGGCTTTGAAGTGGCCATGTCTCTGGGGCATGCCCCTCCCTTAGGTGTCCCAAGAGGACCTTCCCTCACTGGGCTGTTCCTGGGTATCCTGGTGACATCCCTGCTTAGAAGAGTGGGCTAACGAGAAATTGGGGTGTGATCACAAAGCCCGTGGCTGAAGGAAGCTGAGATCTCCATTCTCTGAGTCCGGGCTCAGCAGCCTCTCCCCAAAACCCCACACTCTCCCTGCCCAGGGGTACTCAGCACCCAGGGCTCTGCGGCAGCCACTGGCAGGGAAACAGCTCAGGAAGTCTATCACTTGGCAGTTGTCTAAAAGTAGAGGATCTCTCCCCAGAAGGAATAAAAAGAATGCCACTCATTCTCCTGAGAATGTGCTCATTCAGTCACGCCAGAACTTGGTGCTGTATCTTTCAAATGACTTTAATATGACCCATTAGTTATTCAAAGAATGCCTCTTGGGGACCGTTTTTCTAGACCCTTTACCTATATATATTTTTTCTTTTTTATATTGAGCATCTTTATTTTACATTCACTAAAGTCCTTTGTAATTACTTTTTCATTAGCTCCAGGGGGAGCTAATAAGGAAAGGATATAGCATAATCTCGCTTCCATAAGAAACTGGTGGTTGAGTAATAACATTCCCATCATTTCCTTAGGGACATTGAGGTTGTTGGCAAATGTTTATAACAAGTCCTTTTAAAATATACACCCTCCAAAGCACTCCAAACACCAGCCAGGCACTCCAAACACCAGCACTCCAAACACCACCAAGAACCGTCAAGCAAGCAGCTGAGAAAGTGAGATATTCTTACTCTGTCCTTCCCTCTGCCAATGCCCGGCCCTGTTGACCTGAGCTGTAAGTGAAAGACTGCCAAGCTGCACACCTACTTTGTCAGTTTCAGACCTGAAATTTGGTCTATGGGTTAGTAGTGGTGCTTGAGCTTCACTAGCTACTGAGCTCAAAAGAAATATGACGTGACAAGGAAAACTACCTATGCATAAAAGCAGAAAGCTATCATATATATTTAAAAAAAAATTAATGCTCCCAAAAGAATGGCAGCAATTCCTCCCTAACCAGATAGCCTCAGAAAGGGCATGGCAGACAAGTGTCACAGTCACGCACAGGCTCTGACCAGTGAGACAAGGGCACGAATGGGGAAGGCTCAGTCCGGTCAGCGGAGCTGATCCCACCTGAGCCAGACTGTATCACGCCTGCTTCAAGGATCTAACTCCAGACCCTGTCCAGCTCATCTGTTTCTTGGCTATTCTTGCCCAAGGAGGGATGAGATGAGGGAACAGAGAGGACATTGGACTTGCAGAAGGAGACCTGGGTCCTTGTTCCAGATCTACCGCAGTAAGTCATAAGCTTTCTGAGCCTTAACTTCTTCATCAATAAAATGGAATTCATAGCATCTTTCCCACAGGCCTCAGAGGATAGTTGTGAGATTCAAATCAGAGTTAAAATTTGTCAATTGTAAAACTTTGTAAGGCCACAGGAAGTAACTTCCCTTCATTGCAGCTGGAGAATGACATAATAGCTTTTAGGTTTAGGGCAGACACAGAGTGGTTCACACAGACACAGACCAACCCAAGTTCCCACTCTCCTAACTGTGAGTGGCAGTGAGCCCGGAGTGGGCTCACACCACCACTGATGACATTTGTAAAACCTGCCACTTGTGGAGTGTGCAAGGTGCTGAGCTGTACACACGCAGAGCTTTGAGGAGAGGATACATCATCACCCAGGAGACGGCAGAGGCATGTACAATATTCCCCAAGGATACAGAGACTGTTTCAAACATGGTTTTGACTATTTCAGTTCAGAGGTTTGGTTTTTGTAGGAGATGGGGAAGCAGGGATGGAAGAGGAAAAGAGGGAGAAAACAGGAATTGCAAGAACCCAGGAAACAGTCTCCAAGTCTTCAAGCACACTTTGTCAGGCTAGATGTCTCACGGGTGCCTCCGACACAGCATGTGCCAGGCCGGACTCACCACCGTCCCAGCCCCGACCGCTCATTCCCCTACGTTCCTTCTGTCTGACAATAGGCACAGCAGCCACCCAGTGTTCAAACCACCCAGCGCTCCCCGCCACTCCACCCAGCGGTTCAAGTCCAGGTGCAGCCGACAGTCCATCTTTCAAACGTCTGCTTTTCCAGCCCTGTCTCTGCTGTTGGGGCCGGGGCCTCCTCAGCTACCTCTTGTAGTTCCCCTGCCTGTTTCTGCCTTGAGTCCACTCTCCGTTCTCTCAGCTTCCAAAGCCACTTCCCTGCACCCCATTTCCCTCTACAGGCTCATCGCCTGCCCTTCTCTCACAGAGCCTGGCCCTTCACTCTAGCTCTCCACACGTCCCAGAGCTTTGCGTGTGCCGTCCCCCCGTCTGTGACGCCTTCCCCCACCCCAGGCCACTCCTTCTCACCCTGAAGGCTCCCAAGAAACCTTCCCAAACCCACAAGCTCCATTTAGTGTCCCCTCCAGTGCTTCCTGAGCACACCCTCTTTGATATGATCATAGCGTTTACACACTGAATGGCAAGAATTTATTCTGAGACCGTAAATACCTCTGAAGAAAGGCCACATTTTACTTGAGCTCTGTGTGTTCAGCATTCACAATAGTGGCTGGAGCCCAGCAGCTACTGGGTAACTATCTGTTGACTTGAGTAGCTGATCTGAAGCAAATCTGGCTCAGCTAGTCTGGTGACTTAGTCTGGAGAAACCCAAAGAGGCCCAGGCCTCCACCCACTCCAGCCCCAGAGAACACCCCCCGTGTTCCCCAGCCCAGCAAGCTGGTGACTGATTGAAGCCATCCCAACAGTCAGGCTGTTACCAGGAGTCACCGAACTTACTCCAAAGCTGATCTAAATAGGTCATTTGCCCCAGAGTGAACCTGCCTTCTGTGCTACTCAGTGTAACCCACCTTCAGAGGTGGTGATCATGACCGTAGACCTAGCAAGGGCCTTGGCAGTAATCCTAAGACCGTCACTTCAACCTCCTGCCAGGCACCGTGAATACATATTTCTCAAATAAATCAATGAATGGGTGTAAATCCGGCCGTGACACACGCCCCGTGTGCTCTGTGGCATAAGCAACTGCTCATATTCCTTCCAAGCTGCATTCCCCACCGCCCCACTGGGGCCGGCGCAGGGCCCGCACACTCTGCCTTGGGTAGAGTATATGGGCTTTACGATAGCTACTTTTCTGACGTTCAAAACCTTTTCACACAAGCGGCATTCCATATGGTTGAGCTTGTCAGAGTTAGGCATTATTCTGTATACGTTGTTATATGAAACACAATCATTAAGGTTTCTTGGGTTTTTTAAGTGACACTTCACCTTTCTTACTCACTTGAATTGTCCATTAGCCTTAAGAGGTGGCATAATGTAGCAGGTTACTAAAAAGACCACAAGGCTTCACTCCTCCCTTTATCCAAGCACTTTTCCATGTGACTGTCAGCTCCTCCCATCAAAAGGCAGAGTCTATTTTCCCTCCTTTTGAATCTGGGCTGGCCTTGTGATTTGCTTTGCACAACAGAATGCAGAAGTGATAGTGTGCCAGTTTTGAGCCTGGGCCTCCAAAGACCTTTTTTGCTCCCCCCACCCCCGGCAACCCCTCAGAACCCTACTAGCTACCATGCAAACAAGCCCAGTCTAGCCTGCTAAATGATGAGATACGTGGCCCAATAACCCACTATGCCAGTTACCTATTGTTGCATAACAAACTACCTCAAACTCAGTAGCTTAAAACAAAAATTATTGATTCTGCCTACAAATCAGCAATGTTGGCAGGACCAGGCAGGGACAGCTCACCTCTGCTCCATGTGGCATCCACTGGGAAACCTCAAAGGCTGGAGCGACTCTCACTGTGAAGCCAGAGTCACCTGAGAGCTCACTCGCTCGCTCACATGCCTGGGCTTGGCACTGCTGTCAGCTGGGACCTCAGCTGGGACTGTCGGCTGGACTGGCCTCTCCGTGAGGCTACTTGGCCTCCGCACAGCATTGCAGGGGAGCCCCAGAGCAAGGTCACAAAAGGAGGAAAATGGAAGCTGCCAGTTTCTCAAGGCCCGGCATTACTTCTACCGCATTCTGTGGGCCAAGAAAATCACAAAGGTCTGCCCAGATTCAAGGGAAAGAGACGTAGGGTTGAAACAACTGTCATTGTCACATTATAAAAAGAACATGTGTGATATATATATATATTGCCATGGCTATCTTTGGAAAATATTAATAGTACACAATCTGCCACAACCCCATCACTCTAGCCAGCAGTCAACCAACCACCAAACACACGAGTGAGGCCATCCTAAATGAACCTCGAGCGCGCACACACACGCACGCACGTGCGCACACACACACACAACCAGCCAACTGGCCAACCAACTGCAAACGCATGAGCAAGCTTAACCAGAATTATCCATGCCTGACCCAGATCAGCAAAACTGCCAGGCTAACCTGTCAACCGATGCTGGCTGTAGACTGTGAGCAGTAATAGATGGTTATCATTTTAAGTGATTAAGTTGTGGGGTGATCTGTTACACAGAAATAATCCTGGCCCTACCATCTACTATCAAAATTACCATTTGAGCTTCAGTCTCCTCACCTATAAATATATTTACTACCCAGGTCACAGGATTATAAATTATTAGGATTCAATGACATAACAGGTCTGTGTGCCTAGTGAAGTGCTGATACTGGTTGGACAAATGACTGTTCCCTCCCCTTCCCTACACATTCAAAGCTGTAATGAAGGTCACGTTCTCATCACTCCCTGTGCTGCATAAACCAAGGTCACAGAATCTTGACTGGAAGTCAATCTGGGTTCTGCTTTGCAGAAGGTGACTTTCAAAAATAACATTCCTTACTAATCAATTAAACTAGTGAGAAGTTTCAAAATCACTCAACTATTCCAGCAGAAAGGATAAAGGGCAGGACAAGAGGTGAACTGTATGATCCTCCTAATGAAAATTTCAAGGAGACTTGGTTTATAAACACTGCAAAAATCCATTCTAAACAAAAACATCAGCTTTTCACTGTGACTTGGATATTAGCCAGCAATGAAGGAGAGATTGACCTGATTTAGGGTTGGTTGCACAATATGAAAAGTGATTTTTTTTCCCCTTTCCCTGGACCTAGAGCTAATAGCTTTGTTTGTGTCCCTGATCAACAGAAGAGAACAATGGATTTGTCCCCTTTAAAATCTGTAAGTGCACAAATGAAACCTTGCTCATAGCTAACTCCGCATGCACTTTGGAGCAGGCACAGTTGACATAAGCTCCACTAAAGCAAGGGGTGCAGAATAAACACATCACACTCGGGTACTCCGTGCCTAAGCCCCGGAGAGGAAGGGGACCTGACACATTTTTGAGAAAATGCAAAAGCAAAAGATGGCTGTCAGTCTAGGCTTTAATTGCCCCTGACAATAACAACGTAAGCTGATGTTGACAGATGAATTTTCACTGGGCAAAGGGCTTTGGGGCACACAATTTCCTTTTAACCTGTGCAAAAGCTCTGTGCTGCAAACAGAGCAAAGGTTGATGGTCTCCTTTTGCAGGTGAGGAAAATTCTCTAATTTGACTCACTTGATTAATGGTTGCCACACTTTTAATGAGCTCTCAAACTGAGGAGTTTGTCAAAAACTCAGAGTGTTGGGTTCTACCCCAGAAATTTATGTTTTTGACAATATCCCAGTTGGCCCTTTGACAGCATTGCCCCAGTCTGATACTCTTCTTACCATGCTCAATCAAAAGATAGATGGTTTATAAAACTCATGGATATAAATAAATTCTATTTTCTCATGGCTTGTTACTCTTAAGAATTTGAAATACCATGAGGGTATGATGAGGGTCACATCATGCCCTCTTGAAACAGCCATCACATTCAGTGAAAGCCTCACAGAGCACAGGTAACGTGCAAGGCTGGCGCTTGGTCTGACTGCCGACACTGCCATGTTTGGCTTCGGAATGCAGATCTTTTTTCCCAGCAGATTTGTCTTCCTAATCATGTCTGACTTCAGGTAACATTAAAATTAAATTGCTTTTCATTTTTCTTGGACCCACACCAGGGAACGGGGTAGGGAAGAAGGAAAAACAGAGTCATTCCTTAAGTGTACTAGATGGCAGAAAAACAAATGACCGACTCTAAGAGCTGAAATGAACTATAGTGATCACCTGGTCCACTTGTCATTACCTGAGAAGGAGAAACAAAGGAACAGAGATGTTAAGGGTCACAGACAATCCAGCCCTGACCAAAATAGTACCAAGCCAATAGTACAAGCCATCACACAGCCCAACTGGCATTCCCAAACTTTGTGATGGCTGATTGAGTTCTTCTCAAAGTTGATCCACACTCTACCATATCTGCCCATCCTCTCATGGGGAAAATTTCTCACACGAGAAGCTGGCAGGTATACAGGATGATTTTTACCTTAGGACAATGTATTGTGCTTCTACAAATTACTATTATTGAATGAAATTTTTATGAACTAAAAGTTTCTGCCTTTTTGTAAAGCCACCTCACTATCTTCAGATATAGCCAAAACTATTCTCACGTGGTTTCATAATAGATAGTCAATAACTGAAGTCTGAATCTATGCATAAGGCTAGGGCAAGGGACATTTTGGTGATCTGGACTCAGATGTGAAAATTGAAATATGTTAAGGGAAATTATATCAAGTTAACACCAAGTTAAATTAGACCATCCAAAGGAAAGGCATTTCAAATATCCTCTGGGATTTATCAGGAAGGGTCTCAGTGTTATGGGAATATCAAGCAAGCATAACATTACTGCCATTTCCCCAACATCTTGACCTAAGGGAATAAAAATGAGTTCTGTCTACCCAGTAGACCAGGTGCCATTCTACTCAAAGAGGTTCTCACTGCTATGCAGATTAATGCACAGTTTCACATTTTGAATTAAAAAGCTTTTGCCTTGATCTCATGGCCAAGGTCTCCCAACATACCTTTTTGCAACCATTCTATAAAGACTTAGCCAATACTTTAATTCCACATCAACAATAGTCATGTGACAAACTAACTAGATGCTCTCCAATCTCTTTTCCCATCATGGGGATACAGGAAAACTACATTTCCTATCTTCCCTTGCAGTTTGGCTGGGGCCATGTGACCAGGTTCTGGCCGAAGGAATATAGGAAGAAATGATGATTGCCACTTCCAGGCTGGGTACAAAACATGCCACACAGTCATCCTCATTCTACATCTTTGCTCATCGGCTAGGAAAAGCTGAAGATCCAGTGGCAAATGTCCCAGGAAATAGAGGAGCCACAGGATAAAACGGGTCTAGGTCTCCATGTCAGCCCTGGAGGAGAGCCCTCTAGTGCGGCCGCCTCATTCCAGAAGGCTGCGGCGTGAGTAAGAGGAAACCTCTCAATAGAAACCAAGGAGACTTGGGTTTGTTGGTTACAGCATGTAGCTGGTTCTATTACGGGTCACACCTTCACAACCAAAGAACTGAGTTTATAGTAGGCATATCTATAAACCAATATGAAACAATATGATCAGAAGGTAAAACAACCTCACTCCCTATGGAATTAAACACGTTTTGGGTGCATTTTTGTCTCTTTCATAACTGAAACAGTCAACTATTTATCTCTGTGACTAATCAAATCCATATCAGTAAAAAGTCTCTTCCTGTTAATAGCTTGAATTCACAGATTTTATCTTGCAACCTTTCTTTATCTGAAATGTTCATCTTTGTATCAGATTAATGGTGCTTCTAGAGGAAAAAAAATCTAGATTTGATAATAATAGCTAATATTTATTGAAAACTTACTATGTACTAAGGACACTGCCAGTATTCCCACAACCACCCTATAAGTATCAATTTACAGGTGAGGAAATTAAGGCAGAAAAAGTTCTATGTGTATCCTAAGGCCACCTACGTCATAAACTATTTAGCCAAAATTAGGAACCGTCTACTCTCACTCTAAAATCTGCTTTTTTAACCATCTCACATCTTTTTGGTGACGTTTTTCCTTCTTCAACGCAGTTTTGTATGCTCATTTTCTCTGAGTTGTCTGTGAATATCTCATGGTAACCATTTTCCTAGAGACAGAATTCCAAATTGGGTATGAGTGCAGCTACTTTAGTTATTCTTGGTCATCTCCCTAAATGGACCTCTGAATTGGCTCCTATTTTATTACTATGAGCTCTACATATTTATAAATGTAAGCCAGGTTCTTTTGAACTATGAATTTTTCAAACTTCTAACTTTTTTCAGAGACTTATAGCTCCTAACACTCACTCCTTAATGACTTAAAGGAACAATTTTTTTCCATTTCAAATTTCAAGCCTGCTGATGTTTTAAATATTCAATATTTAGGTATTATGAGAGCAATAGGATTATTTGATGTTCTAAGTGCCTCAGGCCTTATTTTAAATGCCTTTGTAGCAAAGGGTGATGCCAGCAGTAGCATTCATGCTTTCTACCACTCAGTTTAAAGATCGTCCAGGCAGCCCAAAGAATGTGAGGCCCAGTTGAACCCCAAGGAATATCACCCTCTCCCTACCTCCCCATCCCCACGCTCCCTCTCCCGACCACTGCTAAGCACACACACATAACACACACACGCACACACTCATGCATGCACACACACTCCAGCTGGTAAAATGAGGTCATAAAGAACACCTAGAGCAGATTTCAGGGAAAAAGAAGGTACAGAGGGACAACATGAGGCACAATCCCCCAACTCACTTTTTCTTTGTTACTGGAGTTCTATGGACTGATGATAATTATGGATAAGCGTACACCAGTATATATGTTTGCACATCTACATGGAATCTTAACATGGACTAAAGTCCTGAAGCATGGGCATCCCTTTGCTGTGGTGTAAAATTGCAGAGGAGGTTCAACCCTTAATCTTCTCACTCACATCCTAGATGTAAGATTTTGAGATCAGGAGATAAGCAAGAGACTTTTGGTTGGGTATTTGTGTTGTTTTTTGTTTGGGGGATTTTTGTTTTGGTTTTTTTTTTTTCTTTTTTTTTTTTTTTTTTTTT
>CAUYRT010030869.1:0-31380 GCA_963574885.1 Lepilemur ruficaudatus
TGTTGCATTTGCACAAATATAGTTAGCAATACTTATAACTTGTTGCAAAATGTCACTTAAAATATTAATAGTAGCTTTAGCACAGAAATTTTGCTGAGGCAAAATACAAGAAAAAGAAATGAGAGCATCTGGATCTGTTAATACTTTTTTTAATCTGTTCAATAAACCCTTCATGTTTTCTTTCATGGAAGTCACACCATCTGTACGTACACTCACTAAATTTACCAAATTCAATCTAACTTCACATTTATCTTGAAAGCTGTTGAAGATATCTATGCCCCATGTTCTGTTTACAAGAGTGCCCAAAGTGAGTAAATCTTCATAGCAAAGAAAATCTTCCATTATGACCCGAATGAAGTATAAAACCTGTGCTGAGTCAGTAGTATCAGTTGAGTCATCCACAGCAATTGAATAATATATATTTTCTTTGAAAGTATTGCATGAAGTTGCTCTGTTAAGTTGAAGACTAATTCATGCTGCCAATCAGTTATGGTTCTCCTTGAAAGAGGCAGTTGTTTGTAGTTTGAAACGTTATCAGAGTCTAAGCACCCTACAACTTCAACAATGCATTCTTTCACAATTTCTACATCACTGAATGGCTTCCCTTTTTTCCTGAGTATATAAACTACTTTCTAAGTTGCTTCAGTGGCATTATTTCCAGGCCTTATTGCTGCTTAAAAGAATTGTCTTTGCTTTTGCTTTTCATCTTTTACTTTCTGCAGTACAACCTTTTACACCTCTCCCTCTGATCTAAAATATTCGTGGTCCTTACGAGTGTTATAATGCTGATGAGCAGTGAATTTCTTTAATGTTGATATTGCAGCATCACAAAGCAAGTAAATCATCTTATCTGTAGCAGGAACAAGAGAATATTGCAATTCCCACACCTCATTAAAAACTCTGTTTTCTTCTTTCAGTGTTCTCTTGGTCTTCTTTGACATGATGGGCTGTTAAGCGGACAGAATTAAAAAATACTGTCGAGCTGTGCAACTATTCACAAATTCCACTTCAAACAGAAACCCAGTGCACCGTTGTCAAAGGCTGATAACAAACTGGCATCCTCGAGCCCCATAAACTCCTGCCAACCAGCCTCATGAGGTAGTGGTGCCACTCAGGTGGGAGTAGAGTCTGACTTTATAAAGTTCTCCTGATAGGTGAACTTGGTAAAGTTAGATGAGAGTAGAGTTAGAACCAAATGGTGAGCATCACAGCCATCAATTTAGCCCTTATGGCTTACTAATGTTCTAATTGTGCTGTTCAATTTCATTGAAACTTATTTTATTTTTTGGTATTTTATTATTATTATTATTATTTTATTTTATTTTTGAGACAGAGTCTCACTCTTTTGCCTGGGCTAGAGTGCCGTGGCATCAAACTAGCTCACAGCAACCTCAAACTCCTGGGCTCAAGCAATCCTTCTGCCTCAGCCTGCCGAGTAGCTGGGACTACAGGCGTGAGCCACCATTAATTTTTTCTGTATATTTTAGTTGGCCAATTAATTTCATTCTATTTTTAGTAGAGACAGGGTCTCTCTCGCTCAGGCTGGTCTCAAACTCCTGAACTCAAACGATCCAGCCACCTTGGTCTCCCAGAGTGCTAAGTTACAGGTGTGAGCCATCGCGCCCAGCCTATTCGTTGGTGTTTTAAATACATTAATTTTAAAATGAAATAAAAATGTAAAAGATGAACAAAAATGTATTAATAAAAATAAAAGGATTTGTTCGGTAAAATTTGGATCGAGTCAAAAGGCTGCACTTAAGGACCTAGAAAGCCACATGTGACCTTAAGGCTACAGATTCCCCACCCCTGGTTTAGACCAAAGTGATAATAGCTGACTTGGTAAAAAAAAGTAGTCAGATTCTGGATATATTTTAAAGGTAGTGACACCATGATTAAAGTGTGGGAGAGGAAAAGTGAGAGAAAAAATCAAGAATAACTTCAAGGTTTTTGGCAAGAGTGGCTGGAAAGATGGAGATGTGATTAACTCCTGTGGAGAAAACTATGAAAGGAATAGGTTTGTAGGAGAACAGAAGTTCAATTTTAGACATGTTAAATTTGAAATTCCTTTACAACTCAAAGTAGAGATGCTGATAGGCAGTTAAGTCTGAAATTTAGGCTGGAGTGTTATGAGTATATAGATGGTATTTAAAGCTATTAGATTGGATAAGATCACTGAAGGAGAGAGTATTGAAGATAAGAGTCCCAAGAATGAGGTGTTTCAATGTTTAGATGTCAGGGTGATGATAAGGAATCAGCAAAGGAGACTGGAAGCTGAGAAGTAGCAGCCAAGGAGACAGCGGGCAATCTAAGAGAATGAGATGTCCTGGAAGCAAAGGGAATAAAGTGCCTTCAGGAGAGGTCAATGTCAAATGAAGAGAGGTCAAGTGAAAATACTGACTGACCTTTGGGTTTAACCATATGGATGCCTTGACGTGAGCAGTTGGAGTGGTGCAAAGGTGAAGAAAACCCCATTGGAGTCTGTTCAAGAGAGAATAAGAAGAAAGGAATTTGAAGACTGCAAATATTAAATATCATCAACTCACAGTCTATTTCTACGGGTTTTGCAACAAAAAGGAGCAGGTAAATGAGCAGTAGATAGAACAGAGATGTTGAGTCAAGAGAAGGTTTTTCCTTTTTGTAAATTGAAATTTTTAAGTTGATGGAATGGTCTAATGGAGAGGGGAGGGGAAACATGATGTAGGAGAGGGAAGGCGGGATTGATGGAGCGATGTTCTTGAGGAGGCATGCAAAAACAACAGATGTCTGCTTCAAAAACATATGGGAAATTTCAGAAAGCTCAGATTTTCTAAAAACTCAGAGTAAAGATAAGTATGGTCCTGTGGCTAACACCATTAAAAAGGGACAGCAGTTTCAGAAGGATAAGAGAGTCTAAGGGATGGAATTCTGAAGGAATGGAGGATTATGGCTTGAACCTAAATCTTGATCACCACTGGCATTCATTCAGACACATCTGCCCGTGTAGTGACAGGGCAGGAGTCGTTCATTATTGTGCAGGAGTGAAAAAGGAGTCTTCTGGGAAAGAATTTATTCTAAAGGAAGAGAAAGTAGGGCTCTAAAGTTTGGACCAATTATTGGCCAGAGGGGAAGGGCAATTAGTACAGCAATTTGTCTGCCTTTCCAATTTAGCCTCCGGTCAGCCTCCTTAAACAGATGTGAGAGTACTAGGGAGAGGGGAATGTAAGAACTGAAAGCTCTGTTTCAATAAACTATGTAAGATACTAGGATCACAAAACAATTTTATTTTATTGCTGATCTGCTGATGCTAACACAAAAAGGAGAAAAGTATTGATCTCACTTAGGTGCAGCACAACCTCAGTGCATTCAAGACCCCAAAAAGTGCCTTCTGCCCCCCACCTTGAACACTCAATGGGCCTGCAGTGGAGACAGCCCTGATGGCTGCAGCAGCACCAGAGGCCAGCCCTCGCCCCTCTGCAGCAGTGGGAACCAGGGCAAGAGTGGGAGGGATTTTGATAGTTCATAGCTTCAGGACTACTTAGCGTGGACACAGCACTCTGGTGGTGGACGCCAGCAGGAGTGGCAGCGGTCAAGTGCTATCAGATGACTTCATGGGAAGCAGACATTTGTGCAGGAGACATCACCAAAGCAGATCAGAGAAGAGAATCATGGCACACACAGGTGATAGCTCTACAACTTGTTTACGAGCACCTGTACCTTACAAACTAAGCGCCTCCCAGAGACAACTGGAGGAGACTTTGGGGGTAGCTAGAACTATAATAGAGGGTTGGGCTGAAACTAATACATAAAATACTATTTTATTACTGTTAATAGGGTTTCATTTTATCTTTAGATTGGTGTGGCTGGAGAAGCATGGGTTGCAAGAAATTACAATCGCATACAAAGCTGATGAGGAAGAAAATACTAAAGTAACACATGTGCTGAAAAGAATGAGCCCTATTGAATATTTGCTGATGACTAAAGAGGCACACACAACCAAGGACACATAAAAAGAAAAAAGCCCAGGAAGGATAAAGCACAGAACCTGCTAAGGTTAAGGATAACAAAACAATTGCAGGTTTTTTTTTTTTTTAACTATGTTTGGAGGAAGAAAATGATGTAATGCCAACAGATGGCAGAGAAGGTATAACTACTTAACTATTGCTTTACTTCTTTTTTTTTTTTCTAATAAGGAAAATAGCCTTTGAAGTGGGAGGTAGAAAACAGGAACTGATCTGGACGGTATGATTATGGGTGATCCTCCTCTATTTCTACTTTTCTCTACTTTCTGAAAATTTGTAGGATGACTTATTACATTTTTGTAGTTAAAAAAGGCTCTTACTATTTTATTGAAAAACAAGGAATTAATATATGACATGGGTAAAAGATTTAGTAACACTTCATCACAGTGCAATTTAGATGATGCTGAGTCCACAAACCCAGGTGAAATACATCCTAAAGCAACCTGATGGTGGGACCACAGCTGACAATCTTTAAGGCACCATGGAAAAGAAAGTTGCTACATTGTATCTAATGATTTCTATAGTTTATAAAGCAACTTTATATGACTAATATTAAATAGTATTATCTGCCATGTGCTAGGCATTGTGTTAGACCAGGGGTCGGCAAACTACAGCCCCCAGGTCAACTTCAGCTTGCTGCCTGTTTTTGTGCTATGAATGGTAAATTAAATGGTTTGAAAAAAAATTTTTTCATGGCATGTGAAAATTATAAGAAAAATCAAGCTTCAGTGTCCATAAAGAAAGTTTTATTAGAACATAACCATCCCCATTTGTTTACATATCATCTATGGATGCTTTCATGCAATAATGACAGGGTTGGGTAGTTGTGACAAGGATTGTATGGCTTACAAAACCTAAAATATTTACTATTTGTTAATTTACAAAAAAGAAATTCACCCATTTGTGGACAAGATGCACAACTGATGTTATCTCTAATCCATAGCAACTGTGAAAGTTTATATTTCTTTTGGTTCCCTCCAGATGCAGCCCTGGAAGGTGAGCTGGGAAGCCAGTATTATCCCTGGGACAAAATTGAAGCTCAGAGCCATTCAGTGACTTGCTCAAGTTTCCACAGCTCACCTGGGATTCATCTTGGTTTTCTGTTCCCAAAGCCCCCACCCTTTATACCACATCATACAGCAAAAAGATTGGTAATTGTCGAATGTTTCACTTTTTTTTAATAGAGAAAAAGGTGCTCTCAAAATTTTATTCTAGTGAGTCTTATTTTAAATCTCAGAAAAATATAAAATGTAAATGAGCGGCTATAAAATGTAAGAAAAGAGAGTATTCACTAAGAATACTTTCCTACTTTTATCATGTTTCCATACTATAGAATAGTTCATATAATATAATAAATCAATATATAAGAAATAAAATTATGAACAACACTTAGTTTTGTATAGTATTTTACAGTTTTTTAAAGCACATTTTACATGTACTATTTTATTTGAGATCACAACTCTGCCAGCTTGGCAAGGCAGGAATCATTAACACCGTTTTGCAGACGACACTTAGAAAGGTTAAATGGCTTACTGCTAAAGTCATAAAACTAATTAGTGACAGAGTCAGGACTTGAACCCAGGCCTTTCAACTTTCAATTCAGTGCTCAAGGCATAATAAAATAGCTAATAATTATTCCATTCTTAATGTACCAGGAACTGTTTTAAATACTTTACCCATATTAAGTTGAGTTTCAAGATGACACTATGAAATATGTACCATAATTTTTTCCATTTTGCAGATGAAGAAACTGAGGCACAGAGTGGTCTAGTCACTTGCTCAAGACCACAGAGCTTACAATAAGTGGTGAAGCCAGGATCTAAACTAGACCACCTGGCTCTAGAATCAGATCTCTTAATCACAATAAACTCTGCTTCCTCCCAGGGCATCTGACCCAGTGTTTCTGATCTCATTCTGAACCAATTGCAAACCTGTGTGCTGGATGAAAATGCAGTTGGATGACTTATTATTGACTGAATAACAATACTAAGAGTAGTGATTAGAGGTTTTCAGTATCCTGAGTGGGAGGCTTCGAAGGAAAGGGATTGGTAGCGGAACCTTCAGTCATTTGTTAGATTTTTGCCTATGACATTGCTTTGCAGGTTACAAATGCAAGTATGTGGATTTACGGACTTTATTATCTGCTTTTAACTAAGTAATCCTTTCAAATGAGAGGATTGCCTAAAAGGATCCCTGAAAAGGAACTGTGTGGTGGTGGACAGTTTATATTTTCATGTATTAATTTTCATGTTTTAATCATCAACAAGATGATGGCAGTGCCACTACCTGTAAATTGAGGGGGACTCCTTTGTGAGCTGTGCTGAGATCAAAGCAATTGATAATCTAAGCAGATCTAACATATGTAGTCTCATTGCTCTCTCTAGAAATAAAAATATACAAAGTGATATAAAATCATTAATAAAAACAATTTTGCAATCAAAACAGTGGGAGAGCATTGATGTACAAAGTATAGCTGAACTTTTGGGCAGGGAGCTGGATCACTGAGTTCAGCAAATACCAGCAACATTCAGTTAAATGTGTCTTGTTTATATCATCTGTACAATTACTATTTTCCCTTTGTTTTGCAAATATTACAAGCAGAATGTATAATCCAGGTATTGTAACTGACTCCCTTGAAGTTATTTGCAATCATTCTAAACCAGTGGTTCAGAGTATGGTCCTAGGACCAGCAGCATTAAGCATTACCTGGGAACTGGTTGAAAATGCAAATTTTTGGACCCTACTCCAGATCTACCAAAATGAGAAACTCTGGAGGTGTGAAGCTGAACAGTCTGTTTAAGCAAGCCCTCTAGGTAATTTTGTTTATAGCTTGAGAACCACACATTGCCCAGGTCTAGAACAGTTAAATTAGATGTAGCTGGAAGGATAAGCAGGTGTTCCCAATACTGAAAGATAGTAAGTAAGATAAGGGCCATTTAAAGTGAATCTGCTTAAAACTACAATTGTACGATTTGTTTTTTTTTACATTTTTTATGTTCTCCTTTTAGAACCATTGAAAACAATTGTACAGTCTTGTTACTCAAAGTAAGGTCCAGAGACTAATAGCATCAGTGTTCCTGGGAGCTTGTTAGAAATACACAATCTAGGGTCCTGCCCCGACCTAATTGAATTAGAGTCTGCATTAATAAGATTTCCAGGCAATTCCTATACACATTAACATTTGGAAGCTTAGTTATAGAAAATAGTTTATAAAATGTTATGGAATTTACTTTGGCCTTTTTTGGGACAAAATTTTATGACAGTATGATAACATTCTTCAACACTTTATGTTTGACTTCTGTAGTACTATCATAACTTTTGTGACAAAAATAATTTGAGAGCTTCATTATTTTCTAAAGGGCTTCTTTTCATCTTTGAAAATCAAATCATTCTCTTTTGAAGTGCCTAATTATCATCTCTGTTTATTTTCTCTTGTAGATAAACATCAGGTTCATCACTTGTCAGTGGCTTTTATGTGACCCAGTAGTTTTCCAACATTATGTTCACTGATTTCATCAAGCATATCTTGTTTTTAAAAACTAACAATCTACTTAGAGTCAATTTCCATTACATTGGTGATATTTATATCCAACATTCTGGGAACAGCTGCCTGACAAGCACATTGACAGGATGGGTGGGGATGGGAGGTAGTGTTAAGCTAGATGATGTTTGGGTGGGGATTTTTAGACCCTACCTTAGATCTACCAAATGAGAAACTCTGGAGTTGTAAGGCCAGTCTATGTTTAAGCAGGCCCACTAGGTGGTTTTGTTTATAGCTTGAGAACCACACATTGCCCAGGTCTAGAATAGTTAAATTAGATGTAGCTGGAAGGATAAGCAGATGTTTCTAAATTCTCAAAGATAATTAGTATTGGATAAAGGCCACTTAAAGTGAATCTACTTAAGACCACAATTGTATGATGTTTTTCATACTTTTCAACTTTACTTTTGAGTATCAAGACTGTACAATTGTTTTCATAGGTTCTAAAAGGAAAACATAAAAAATGTAAAAAAAAAATTGTACAAATTTTATAAGTGGTCAGGTTATGAGGGAATATGACCATATTGTGATAATTACTGCTTTCTTGGATAATATCATAACTGGGCACACAGGCTAATGGAAACCCAGATAGCAATGACCTAAATGTTAAGGTGATTATCTCTGGGCAGTAAGAGTCTAGGCAATTTTTATTTCGATCTTTATGCTTATCTGTAATTTCTAAATATTCTAGAATGAATGCATGTTATTTTTGCAATCAGAAAGAAAACCTGTTATTTAATATTTTTAATTGAGGTGTAAGTTACATTAAATAAAATGTACAAAGATATAACATGTTCAGTTCAAAGAGTTTCAGTTGTATACCCATATACCCATATAACCAATCCAAACAAGATATGGAATCTTTCCATCACTCTAAAGGTTGCTTTGTGCCCTTTTAAACCAGAAATTACCCTAACATAGCGTTACTTCTGTAATATACACACGACCTCCAATGCTTTCTCATGTCTAGGGTGGTTTCAATGTGCTACTATGGAATAGCATATTATATCCAGATTTTGGCAAATATGCATTTTTGCTGGCCTCAGATCAAGAACTTAGGATACAGAGGTAGTCGATGCTACATTCTGCATTTCTTTCCATATACCACCCCCCTTTGTGTATTTCTAACTCATCTTTGAGCAGAAAATGAGAAAAATGTTTTCTTCCCATAATTTCCCCTCCCCCAGGACCATCCCTTTTTCTTTTTGCTGCTTCCTGCTTTGAAACAGCTACTGTGCTTCTAGCAGAGGATTCTATTAAGATGAAAGCTTTGTCCTTGCCAAGGCAGACAAAGGGCTCTAAACAGAGTCTGCTTGCCAGTGTCTAGGAGAAGCACTATTCCATCACACCCGCTCTCCCATACATGCCCCCCACCCAATGTCCACATTTGCCTCCCAAATGTCTTTTACTTACTACTCTCATTTATGGTAACAACAAACACACTAAAAAGAATGCTGATTAAAAGATTAAATAAAGTTTAAAACACACGAAGAATTCTCATAAAGGTTATCTCATTTCGTTAGGCTCCCCTGCAAAGCCCCTTGAGTTCTGTGGGGAAATTCATCCCTTTGTTCATTCACACACAGCACATATTTGTATACACATGGATACTAGGAGCCAGGCAAGATACTAGGCACTATGAAACAATAGCTAAAAAGGGATAGTCCCTCACAAAGCTTATTGTCTAGTAGAGGAAACAAATAAGTAAACAGGCAATTGTGATTCAGAATGTACCAATGTATGTATGCCTTTATTGAACATAGGCTTATTATAATGCTACTGAAAAGATGGAAACTAACAACAGGAGGATGTTAAAATTACTACACAGCTGCTTAATAGAATGTTTTGTGGCCATTAAAAGGTATTTTTTTGGAAGATATATTTGGGAATATATTAATGATTTAATTTAAATGAAATGTTTCGAGAGGGAGAGAAGGAGTGAGAATCAGAACAATAACTGGAAGGAATATATTAAAAAGTTAAAAGGGTTTATCTCTGTGAGGTGGGGTTTTTCTCCTTTACATGTTTCTGTATTTTCCTCATCTCCTATGACAAGCGCGTGTTACTTTTATAATCAGATTTTTAAAATGTAAGGTGAAAAACAAAAGATTGTTATAAGTATGCCAACATACTAGTCAGCGCCTAGTGATGGTAATATTTATCTTCAAGTATACCTTAAGTTAAAATGTATCTTTCGAACGAAATTTAAATTTTAAAATGTTCCCATGTAACTTTTTCTTTCAATATGTTATCTATAATTAGCTTTTTGATTTTAAAATTTAATATGCAAGGAAGATTTTTCAAATATATACCTATATTTATATAGCCACTTACAGCACTGTGATACATTATTTCGTTTGATCTTAACAATAACCCTGTGAGGTTATTATCCCCTTTTTACAGAGAGAAACCAAGGCTCAGAGATGTTAAGGAACTTAATGAAAATCATAGTTAGTGGGTAGCAGAGTCAGAGCTCCAAAATAGTTTTTTAAAACTCCAAATCCAGAGTTTTCTTGCATTTCACAATAGTGCCTGCTTTGTACCTTGGAAATGATTCCAAACACTTACATAGCTTGCTACATGAGTGACATATGTTTTGCTGTGATAAGAACATGGAGTATAATCCTCCTTCTCATAAGAATGTTACATCGCATCTTATCAGACCACATATATGTTATTGGCCTCAGCT
Source organism: Lepilemur ruficaudatus (assembly GCA_963574885.1). Taxonomy (NCBI): domain Eukaryota; kingdom Metazoa; phylum Chordata; class Mammalia; order Primates; family Lepilemuridae; genus Lepilemur; species Lepilemur ruficaudatus. The sequence goes on from CAUYRT010030869.1 coordinate 10,229, forward strand.
ACTGGACTCCAAAATACACACAAACCCAGGATTTTTACTGATGGAGAGCTTAGGCTGTGGCAGGGCTACTCTCTGCCAGCCTTGCCCACCAATACCAGCACCACTTGCTAGCATAGAGGGACCTTGTGTGTCACTACAGATTTCCACTGTGTTGGTCAAATCCTCTCTTCTGGGAACCTCTCCTCTAAAGGTATGCCTCAAACTTCGATTAGACTTTACATCCACAGAGGCCTGCATCCCTCCTGAGTAACTAGATTCTAATAATTGGACTCTAAACAAAGTTGGAACTCACTAGGTGGCTAATGGACCTCATCTATCAGACAATGGGACCAGCCAGCCTCCTTGTCCTCTGATGGGACAATTCTAAGGTGTGGTCCAAACAGGTTCTCAGAAAGTCCCTGGTGGGACTGAGCTCTTTGACATATTCTTTAATGACTTTTCTCCCTTTGCTGTATCTCTTTCTCACATACTTACTCTGCTTCCTAGCATCACTTCCCCAAAAATCTTCCTGCGCCCAAGACTTGTCTCTCCATGATGAATCTGATATTTTGATCTTCATCTATGTGACTCTTATGTCCATCTCTCTACTGATTATTATGAAATATGGAGATTTAAGCCTGTCTCACTACCCTCCCCTTTCCACTCATACATACATACTTTTCCAATCCACATGCCTCAATTATAGTTATAAATTAGTATTAAATAATATTATGACTGTAAGTATAAATCTTATCTAACCCACACATGTACTACATTACACTTCTTTCCTAGACAACAACTGTTGTCTGTAAAACTGCTCTGACATGGCCAAATACATCTGACAATCTATCAGTCACATTTTTCTTTGGTGACATTGCTCCTGCCTCCTGCTCCAGCCTAGACTGGTTGCTACCTGACCTGCTACCCATGTTCTTCCCTCACCACCAACCTGGAATGTTCCTTAGCCTTTCTCCAGTGGGACCCCAGTTTCCTCTTCCTTAATTTACTCCCTTATTTTAGTGGAGCCCAATAGCTCCTAGGAGCTTTCTAAGAAGGGGATATGGGAGGTAAATTATTTGAGTCTTTGCACTTTACGTAGAATTTGGGCAGGTACAGAATTCTACTTAGAAATTATCTTCTTTTAGAATTTTGAAATTTCAATCCATTGTCTTCTAGTTTCCAGTGGTTGTTACTCAGAATTTTGATCCCATTCTGATTTCCAATCCTTTGTGACTCTATTTTTCCTTTCCAGGAGCTTTTCATGTCTTTTAAAATCCTTGGTCTTCTGAAAATTCTTGATGTTGTTTATTGGTTTAGGTTTTTTGCAAGACTCTAAAGATGAGAGCTTTTCATCTGAAAACTCATGTCAATTCAGGAAAATGGCTTGTACTTCTCTAATTTTTTCCCATTCATATTCCATTTGTTGTCTTTTTGTTCTTTCTAGGAAATTCACTTGACCATATCCTCAAGCTTTCTTTTGATTTTTAATTTCTATTGTCTTATTTGTTAATGTTCAATACATTTCTACTGTTCTCTGAATATTCTTTTTAAAAATATCTTGCTACTTGGGAGGCTGAGGCAGGAGGATCACTTGAGCCCAGGAGTTTGAGGCCGCAATGAGCTGTGACTGTGCCATTGCACTCTAGCCTGGGTGACAGAGCAAGACACTGTCTCCCTCCCCACCAAAAAATGTATACTTTATTTTTTATCTTTCTAAAGATATTATTATAGTCTTTTGATTTATATCTTCTTTTATTCCCTGAAGTATCTATGAGTTCTCTCAGAAATTGCTTAGTCTTTCATGTTAAAAGTTTTCCTCAAAAATCTAGTGATCCTTAGTTTTTACTTGAGTGTAAGGTACTAAATGCTGATGGGAGGTCCCGTTTGCATGTTTGGGGCTTGTCTGTATGTTTGTGGACTTATTATAGAGTAATTAGGCAGAAACCGAGTGGTTTGTTGGGGACTCTAAAGTGTCCATTTGTTAAGGTGTTCTCTGTTAGAATGGCCAGCTTTCTTTTTTTTTTTTTTTTAAAAAAAAAAAAACAAACTATAATGTTTTCTTACATAGATGTATTTCAGTTAGAATGCCTTTGCCTGCAGCCTGAAAGGTGGTTCCAAGGTTGATTAGGGTGATAGGTTGATATCTCTGAATGGCCAGCTTTCTTACAGAGGTGATCATCTGTCTTCGGCCTGGGGAATATACATATAGCTTCCAACACTCTGAGAGCCAAGCAGGAAAAGGGGTGTGTTTGTGTGTATGTGTGTGTGGGGGGTCTTGCCATTCACTTAAATCTCTCTCCACCCTTTATTCCTTAGTATGCCCCTCTCCCCAATCCTTAGCTGTGCCCAGTGTTTCTGAGATCAGAGCCTATCTGGTTCAACCACTTGAGAGAGCAAATTTCCTTTCTTATATCCAGGAGGGGAAGGGATAGCCACATAGGGAGAGGTGAAGAGCTGGGGAAAGGGGTCACCTCTTTTTCAATATTTTTAATGAGTCCTTCTGTTTTAGGCCCAATTGTATCCCGACCTCCACTGAGGTCCCTGGAGCCTCCAGTTCCTGAGCCCTTCTGTGCTTCTACAGTTTGCGTCTTACCGGTCGTCTCCATGCAGCCCTCCTTTATCCTGATGCTTTCTCCCTCCAACGCAGACTTAAATTTCCATTTTCTCTGGTTTGCTAAATCAATTGCCACTCATACATATGTTTCTAGGAGGTGAAAGATTTTTCTCAAAGGGTTGTAAGATTATTGACTTTTACTTCCAACTACTTCACTAATATTGACACGGCATTTGCATAGCACATTGTAGAGTATGTAATACTTTCCCATGTATTATCCCATGTCATCCTTCCATCAGTCTGGTGAAAGAGGGATTTTTATCCCCGTTGTGCAGACTAATTTAACACTTAGTGCAGGATAGTGCACTGAGTGCCAGCTTTACAGATGATAACTCATTTAATCCTCAAAACAATGATCTGAAAGTGTGTTTTATGCTGCAGATAATATGTTCAATAGCAGACTCAAAAAAGTAATTTTCTACTCAGATGGTAGATAACGGGTCAGAGCAAGCACTTAACCCCAAGTTTTTTGACTCCATGCCTAAAATTCTCTCCAGACTACCATGCAAGTTGGCTGTCAACATTGAAGTTTATAATAGACCAGTTAGACATGTCAGGAACATGTCAGGAACGTGAGCTGATAGAAATTCTGTGTCTTCTGATGGAGCTGATAAAAGTCCTTAATATATAAACATTTGATTCTACCTACAGCTGGTTTCCCCAAGTGAATTTTTAGATGCTATATTATTGGATTAAAAAGACATGAGGATATAACTTTTTTAAAGATTTTTATAAAATTTGCTAAATAATTTGTCAGAAAGGTTGTCTCCATTTAAATTCACCCTGGTGTAGAAGAGGTCTTGTCTCACCACACCATTGTAAGCATTGATGCTCTTTATCTCTTGTTTTTCATTCACAGGTAAAAAAAATAAAATTTGCCTTTTTTTTTTTTTTTTTTTTTTTGAGACAGGGTCTTGCTTTGTCTCCCGGGATAGAACACAGTGATGTCATCATAGCTCACTGCAAACTCAAACTCCTGGGCTCAAGCAATCCTCCTGCCTCAGCCTCCCAAGTAGCTGAAACTACAGGCATGTGCCACCATGCCCGGCTAATTTTTTCTATTTTTAGTAGAGACCAGGTCTCCTCTTGCTCAAGCTGGTCTCCAACTCCTGACCTCAAGCAATCCTCCAACTTTGGCCTCCCAAAGTGCTAGGATTACATGTGTGAACCACCATACCTGCCTTTTAAAAAATTTGCAATAATTAGACTGAACACTTTTTTCATGTTTATTGGCCATTTGTATTTCATGTTTTAGGAAATATCTTTCACAGTTCTTTTTTTTATAGGTGATAAACTAAAATAAACCAGAACAAATACTGAAATACTTCCTTGGCTCACAGAAAAGGGTTTCTTTTTCATTGTGTTTATCTAAAGCTTTCCAAGCAAAGCCAAAATGATACAGTGAAATATTAAAACACGAAAATACTCCAATTCAACCAACCTAAGATTTCCCCTTTTCCTTCCAGCACTTCAGTCCCCAACCGCCTGTTAGGAAACTGGCTGCAGAGCTCCCCTGCCCGCGCCCCAGCTCCGCCTCCCCCACCTCCCTGGAAAAATTGTCTCCCATAAAAGGTTGGGGACCCCTGAGTTATGCTTTAAATTTAGACATGAGACTAGCAACAAAGAAGCAATCAAGGGTGAGCAGCAGGTGAGCAGCAAAGCTTCATCTGTATTTACAGCCGCTCCCCATTTGCCTGTGTCACTGCCTGAGCTCCGCCTATTCCCCCCCTTACATCCCCCCCAACCCCGTCTGTGGAAAACTTCGGGGACCACTGTTCTAGCAGATTCCAGTATTTATGGTCTATATTTCTTTTAAATAAGAGAAGAAACTGCTGCTTTGTCTATCTCTAGAAAGTATTGTTCACATTATAATTTATGTAAATGGAGCCTCAATTTCCTTTCTGATACCAGAAAATATCCTTACTTAATAATATTTAACCTCTTTTGAATTCTTTCAGTGCTGAAAAACTCTTTACCTCACTAACTGGCCTATTGTTTTTGAGGATTTTTAATTGTTAGAAAGTTCTTCATTGTGGTGAACTGAAATATGCCTTCATATAACACGGACCCACCGAGGTTAGCTCCACTCCTCTGAAGGGCACACGGTGAGTCTAATGTAGGGTCCTCGCAGTCCATACGCAGGATGGGTGAGGGGAGACACGGGCCACGAATATCTATGGATGGATTCGAGGGGTCTGTGAACTTAGATTGGGAAAAAAATAACATCTTTATTTTCACTTATCTCTAAATTTAGATTTCCTTCTGTTATTGAACGGAGGCAACAAACCACACTAGTATTATCAGTCCCTGTGACTTTGTCAATAACAGAAATCACAGATATTTTTGTATCACATTCCACTTATCCCAGAAATCTTAAGATCTCATTTATGCTCCGTGTAACTCTGTAATTTCAGAAGTTATTAGGCCTGCTGTTATACCTTATTATTTGCATTAATAAAAAAAGTTGCTATATCCTAAAGCTTGTTTAAAAAAATATTTCAATATAATTGGTTTCTTTGAATACTGTGAGTTCAGTTTGTATTATTCTGAGAAAGGGTCTATAAACTTCACTAGACCACCATGGTATAAAAACGTTTAGAAAACCTTGGTGTAATTCCTTATTTATGGGTAAGGCCTTCAAATATTTGAAAACAGCTTTAAGTTTTCCTAAGCTTTCTCTTTTTCAGACTAAAAGTTCCTAGTATGCTATTTCAGGACATAACTTTCAGGAAGGTGCAGGCTGGGAGGGGCCAGCGGAGGAAATAGATCCTCGTGCTGGAGAGATGGGGCGGGCATCGCGGGAGCGGAGCCAGCTGCCCGTGCAGGCAGCACTACCGTTCTGCAGCAATGCATGGGTGGTTGAGAGAAGGCCAACAGAAACGGGTGGTATTTCAAGAAAGTACCTGGGTGTGTATGGGGGTGGTGGTGAAGGTGGTAGTAACACAAATCAGCTGAGAAGTCCGGACTAGTGGACAGAGCTCAGAAGTGGAAGAGAAATCACATGTGTCAAGCATTATGCTAGGCGGTTTACAGACGTTATTGGTTTTATCCTCACAGCAAACCAGTGTGGTGGGTATTACTTCTCCTAGTCTCTCTCTGAGCAAACCGAGGTTCAGAAAAAATTAAGATAACTTACCCAAGTTCACCTAGATGCCCAGAGAAGCAGGCAGAGAGGTGGACAGCATCTGACACTTTCCTTTGGCTGGTGAGTACGCTCTGGGCTGCCGTGAGAGGGTTTTGTCTGGGTGTGGCGGTGAAACTGACTAGAGCCAAGTACGACTTTAGTCATCAAGTGACTTGGGGAGTTAGGCAAGATACCAAGAAGCACTCAGGCACAGAAACAAAGCAGAAAGTACTTACCAGAACTGGTAACCCAAATGGCGCCTGGGTCTCTAGAACAAGGACACACACAACTGGCCTTTCACCTCTAGGCCTCTGAGCTTGCTATTTCTTCTGGCTGATTCCTATGAGACCCTCCCCCTTGTCAGCAAAGAGCCACCCCTTTCTCTTGGACAGAACAAATGCCTGTCAACTGATCACGTGTCTCCAGGGACCTCATTTGATTTACAATCCCCTTTTTTGCTTTTCAGTAAGATAATTTCCCCTCTCAACCTGGTGTAATTTAACAAAGGCATGCAGAATCAAAGCATTTATCTTCAACTGAGATTGCCAGCTTACCTACAGAATCACAATTAAATGGCTTTAGCAAGAGTGTCAATGAATGTATTTCTAAATCAGTCTTTATTCATTTTAAGAAAGATACTGATAGTTAATCTAAAATATTTGACAAGGTGTTTTAAAAAGATGAATGTGTTCATCATGTATTTTTCTCTTCAAGTATCATGCAACCCATTTGTGCAAGTTGTTTCAAAAATATTTATTCTTTATGCAAAAGATTTATTGGATGTACATTAATGAATCTGAAATGGTATATAAAATTTTTATAGGATTCATTATATTATTAGTATTTGGATGCACCATAATAGTGAGAGAACTTATTTCAATTCAAGAAGCATTTACTGAATGAATGCTATTAACAGAAGGTATTCTGAGAGCCAAATTAGTAAACAAGATATGCTCTCTGTCTTCAGAGAACTTTTCACTTAACGGCAGGGACAGACATAATACATAAACATTTATGGAGGTTTAAACAAAGTGTTACAATAGCAATGTCTTCTTTCCAGCTAGCAGGAAGTTTTTGCAGGGCAGAAATTGTCTTTTTCTTTCCTCCCTTCCCTCATTCCTCCTTCCCTTTATTAAATCTTTCAATCTTTCATAGCATCTAACCTACATGCTTCTTAGAAGACATTTCTAATAAATGTCAGGTGAATGTGTTGAACTCAGGTACTCTCATCAAACATTTCAAGATTGTAGGCTTTAAGAATTAGCCAGCATAATATGGTGTGTGTCTAGGTGAACACTGTTTGAGTAATTCTTTTTGCAAATCACCAATTGATTGTTTATTCAAATTAAAAGATTGTTCTTTTAATAATCTATTGGATTATTTTTTTTTTTCTTGAGACTGAGTCTCACTCTGTTGCCTGGGCTAGAGTGCCATGGCCTCAGCCCAGCTCGCAGCAACCTCAGACTCCTCAGCTCAAGCGATCCTTCTGCCTCAGCCTCCTGAGTAGCTGGGACTACAGACATGCGCCACCAGGCCCGGGTAATTTTTTCTATATATTTTTAGTTATCCAGCTAATTTCTTTCTATTTTTAGTTAAGACAGGGTCTCTCTCTCTTGCTTAGGCTGGTCTCGAACTCCTGAGCTCAAACGATCTGCCCCCCTCAGCCTCCCAGAATGCTAGGATTACAGGCATGAGCCACTGCACCCACCCAAGGATTATTATTATTATTATTGTGATAGCAGGTTTTACCTTTACAGACAGTCTGAGTGTTACAAGTCAGATTGATTTCTTTGAGCTTCAGTTTCATCAGTGATATTGCTGGGATAGAAGATCTCTAAGGTCTCAAACAGCTCTAACATTGTTTTTTACTATTTCAAAATATTAAGGGTGTACAAATGTTTTTGTTACTTGGATACCTTTTATAATGCTTAAGTCAGGGCTTTTAGTGTGCCCATCACCTGACTAGTGTTCATTGTACCCAACAGGTAGATTTTTACCCTTCCCCCCTCCCCGCTTCTTGATTTCTAATGACCTTTACATCTCTTTGTGCCCTCAAATGGCTGTAACATTTCTGTACTTCCTTGATACCTATCAAGAGAGGCCCCATTTTGCTTATGTAGCCCATGACTCAGTTTCATAATGGTTATTTGGTTCTCTAAAGGTCACAAGACCTGTGTAAGGAAAATGTCAAGATGTTTTAGGATGAACCCTATTATAACATGGTTTAACATTAAGAAAATTGCATGTGTGTGTGCTATTGGTTAAACCAAAGTCTCTTTAAAATGCCCACATATCTGCCAGCCTAGAAAATCTTGTAAAAATTTTGGAAAAAAAAAATGCCCACATAAACTAAAAGCCCGCTATAACTTTATTAGCCAATTAATGCTGGTATCTTTTTACATGATGATTCTCCTGCCTTCTGTTGAACTAAAATAATTCTCCCACCTATATTAACATATAAACTTTCTTTTTATTATTATTTCTTTTTGTAGAGTTAGGGTCTCACTATGTTGCCCAGGCTGGTCTCAAATTCCTGGCCTTAAGCAATCTCCTACCTCAGCCTCCCAAAGTGCTAGGATTATAGGCATGAGCCACCTCTCCCAGACAATCTTTGGAATATTTAAATGTACATTGTTAAAATGTAAATTATAAGTAGTTTGAAAACTAGAGGTTCTTTCTTAAAAATTAATTCCTTTGAATTAAAATATTAAATATTTTGTAATAAAATGGGACAGATATTAATACTACCCACTTAAAGAGATTTCTTCTTGGGTCTCACAGAGCTTCCCAAGTGTGAAATAATGTGCAAAAGCGTTAACTCTGGTTATTTATGACAGTTCTCTAAGGGAAGGTAAAAGAATGATCTCAAAGACATCTTTTTGAAAAATTAAAGTTCTTTAATTATTGATATTGAGAGTTTCAATTGAGTGCCATATGTCTGGGTTAAGCCTTAACCTTTCTTGTAATGCAATTAAATCCAAGAGAAAGACACAGGCAAAGACAAAGTAGCCCAGCTGAGATGTGTAATAGTGACTAGGGAGCAATAAGCAATGAATCTAGCTACAGAGGCAGTGCCCAGGCAGCCTCATCCCCACCCCCACGCTCCTCCAGGACTCACTGGAGGAGGCAGGATAATCCTGACCCATGAGTACACACCCAAGACTACCACCTGCTTACCTCTGCCTGTTAAAGGGGGTGTTTGAAGCTGTAAAATAAACAAATGTAATGATACCAAGAAAGTGTAATTAATGAAGTGTGAGTATGCCTTAGGCATTATAAAAATTTAATAAGCTATAACTCTCTAGCAGAATAATTCTTTAAGACTTGTACACTTTTGTACCATTTTGTCCCGTATTGTTTTCCCTACCAGGCACCCATAAGAGAAAGGAACCAGTAAAAAAAAAAAAAAAATTGAAGTGGTCTTCAAATAATATTGTTATACAATCATCATTAGAAGTAATAATAGCTCTGAAATGTCAGTGTGCATTATTAGATATTCCAAAGGTACTTGCAAACTCAGTGTGAATATTCAAACTTTCTCACAATTTGGAGTCCTAGTAATAACTACGTCTATTGTCAATTGCAGAAGATAAAACTATCACTGGGAACTCCCCCCCACCTCGTGTAGGTCAGTGCTCACTGCTGAGTGTACTGTAATTATGTACACTAAATGAGCTACAGCTTGAGCTAATAATATCACACTGAGTACTAGAAAGCTGTAATTATACAACAACATAATGTAAGCTTGGCAAGATTTTCAGTATTGTGTAATCTAGTGTCAAATAGCATCTGGCAGAGTTAAAAACTGAACTTGGGGGTTAGAATAATTTGTCTAGACCGAACTGATTCAGGGCATTGTGGTTCATGCAGAATAAGCCATATGTCTATAAGATAGCCAAACCCAATGATAATAAATACTTCCAGAAGCAATGCAGAGTCTTAAATCACATATTCCATTACTTTAAAACTGTGGGCCCCAGCCCCCAGGCCATGGACCGGCAGCGGCCAGTGTCCTGTTAGGAATAGGGCTGCACAGCAGGGGTGAGCAGAGGGCAAGGGAGTGAAGCTTCATCTGTATACAGCCTCTCCACATAGCTGGCATCACGTCACCTCCTAAGTGCCGCCTGCCTCCCTCCTGCCCCCCCCTCACTCCCACCCTGTCTGTGGAAAAATTGTCTTCCGTGAAACGAGTCCCTGGTGCCAAAAAGGTTGGGGACTGCTACAAAAACATGTGGCATTTCGAGGTGGAACATCTGCTACGTACCTGTGCACCATGCTAGGTGCAGGAGATTTTTAAAAATAGAAACAGGAGAGAAGGAGAGAATTCCTGACTGCCAATTGCTCATAGTGGCAGATAAAATTATGGCATAGGGTGAATTTGTGTTATCCCAGGGATATGTACAAAATCAATGAATTAACAACCCACTGACAGCTCTGCTGTCTTTAATGGTGACTTTACATTATGTAATTCTATTGCTTTGTCTGAAAATGTTTCCCTCAAACCTCATGGTCTTCTCATATTTCCTGATAGAATAATACAGGATCACCTTCATAAAGTTGTTTCCATTATGAATTTCTCCCTCCTTGCGAAACATTGCATTTTATACTGTGGCCTGCCTACTCCAAGGGCAGCAAGGATTATTCCATTGTTATTCCATTGTCTTTCCATCTGTTCCAGGTAATGGATACAGAGGATTCCATTCTCTTTAATAAAGGTTAATCTTGGGGTCTCTTTTCTGTGCCTTAACTCTGAATCCCATTTAGCTTACCAAAAGCTTTATGAAGAAATCTGTTTGGTGGTGTTTAAAGTATATATGTTCAACTTTTGCCAAGAGCCATGCTTTTATTCTGGTAGAAATTACTTGTTGGCCAAGTGATTTCTTGGATTTTTTAGGGAGTGAAAAAATGTTAAGTCCAATCGATTTGATCATTTTCAGGAACTTGTTTTTAAAAGCATCTAGATTTCTTGTGAGTATTTAGGGAAATTTCCAGTATCTACAGTAAAATGTATGCATGAAAACCTTGTCCAAGTTTATTCTGATAAAGCATAATTTGATTCTGCACATATTATTCAGTTCAGGGAATGATGTGTACATTTTGATGCAATTAATCTCTTGAAGCTCTTATTAAGCAGTGAATTTAGATCATCAGGCAATGACAATCACTTTGACTTAGCTAGAGGTCATTATTTATAATGGGAAACTACTCAAGAGATTTTTCCCCCCTCCAATACATGTGCTTAAATTTTCTTCCCATTGTGAGTGCCGGTGAGAATGTTCAGAGATTATTAAGTATGGCTATTCAAAGAAAGCCAAAGAATATTGGTTATTGCTCTGCTTGCTGAGATAAAGCAGTACAAGTGGTTCAACCTGTTTCTAACATAACATATTTCTAAAAATTCATAACTATATAGCCAAAAAAAAAGGACTGAGCATATGAAAAGGTAGGAAAAGGTAATTATAGGTATTTATTTGTCAGAATTAAACAAGCTGATCGTTGAAATGCAAGGCAGAGACTACCTGTACCATTAAACTCGTCCAGCTAATTATTGTAATATGCTCCACAAAGATTTAATTCACTGTTCCTCTTGCTATATGTAGGTCATTAGATTATTGGCTTCTCCTTATCTGTTTCAGAGACAGTACACAATTTATTTTTCTTTTTTTGCTCCCTTCTTTCCCTCCTTCCCTTTCTCTCTTTCTCTCTCTTTTTTTCTCTCTTCCTCCCCTCTTTTTTTTTTTTGCAGTTAAGATAATCCCAACAGAATCAACAGAAATACTAGAAATCTAATATGAGAATTCAGCAAGAATGCCACATACAAGATCCACTCCCCCAAATCAATAATGTTCCTCTGCATCAGCAATAATAAACTAAAAATATGACAGATTCTACAGTGCCATTCACAACAGCAATCAAAACATAAACTATAAATTCAAATAAACAGTACATAAGACCTTTATGGCAAAAAAGTTTTAAATTTATTTAAGGGCATAAAGGCCTAAATAGAGTGCTATGCCACGTTCACGGAACAGAGGGCAATGTGTAAAGATGGCCATTCTCAAATTTCATCTATAAGTGCAATTCAATACCAATTAAAATCCTGGTAAGACTTTAAAAAAATAAATTCAATGCACTTATTCTAATATGTATAAGAAAGTTAAATGTTATGAATAATTAATGCAATTATGAAAAAGAGCAGAGAGAGGTGGCCTCTCACTTCCAGGTGTCAGACAGCTGTAAAACTATTGTAATAGAAAAAGTGGGACACTGGCTCAGGAACACATATACCAGTGAAACATGAAAGAGAACTCAGCAACTGATTCACACATGTGCACAGGTGGAAAAAGGATTGATAAACTGTTTAATGATACTGCGAAAATGTCATTGTATGAGAACAATAATGCTGCATTCTTAGCTTACACCAGTGTTTCTCAACCTTTTTTTTCCCCAACATTATCCTCTTAAGAAATCTTTTTTAGACCTTTTCTTTACTAATATGCCTTTTTAAGGAAATTTTAATACCACAGGTATACTGTATATATGTTTATGTAATATGGCTCTTGGGAAGGCTGTAACCCATTTAATATCTAAAATTGTTTACTCCTAAGAACCAATTTTTCCTCCTTTGGAAGTGATATCACATCCATTAAGAATGCATGCTATACTATATACAATAGTGAAATCCAGTATAAGCTCAGGGTTCCTGTCCTGTGATACATTCCCATGTGTGTAGGTGTCACTTTACCCTCTTTTTGTCACCCTGTGGAAATTGTGTTTCAGGGAACTGGTTCAAGAACAATGATGATAATCTGGCCACTGCTATTGCTATGATTAATAAACTGTCCTTTCTCTGACCCAGGAGTCTCATGTCTTCTGCTAGGATCCATGAAACTGCGGCAGGCTAACTTTTAGCTTGCAAGTGGAGTAAAATCTCAGTCTCTTCACAGTTCTTGAGACGAAGATTCTTAGGCATCTCCAAGCCCAGTGGTACAAGGTATGTGGGTGAGAAAAATCCTACAATATGTATGGAATTATTAATAGTTGTTAGCCTCTCCACAGGCAGATTGTGGTGAGTGTGTGTGGTAGGGGAAGAAGAAGTAGAAATGTTTCCAGAAACCTACAGAGTTCTGAGAACTCCTCTTCATTCCAGGAGCACAGGGTGCTTTCTTCATTTTGACATATTCACTATTGACAATGAAGCTGTGCAGTACAGGGGATGGGGATCTTATTGAAATCACATGGAACTCTGGGTCCTCTCTATTTAGTCCCTTCCTATAATGACTTCACATAAATTTTGAACTTAAAAATTACAAATACAGACACAAAATAATATCACATATTTTACAAGAACATGGACATATTCAAGGATTTATATACACTAGGATGAGCCCTTATGACAGAGAGAGGAATAGGGGTGGGAAATAAAGGAGCAAAATAGAAGAAAACAAAATAAGAGAGGGTCCTTGCAAAGACGGATGATGGTAGCAGACCGTGGATAACTCAACTTTATCCACTTTAGATTCAAAACCAAAAAACAATGTAGATTATATTTTGCCACACTCCAGTAAACAACTTGAAATGGTGTGAGAAATGAACATTAATTCTAACGAAGTCCAGCAACAGGACTTACTTGAGCCTAACACCAATTGGAATTCTAAATTCTATGTCCTTTTCCAAGAATACAGACATAGCCAAGGACAAATATCACTTATATATTAGAATGGATCCCTAGGAGAGAAGAATAGAGGTGGGAATCAAGAACGAAGAAGAAAGATAAAGCCAAATAAAAGAGGGTCCTTGCCCAGACTGATGATGGTAGCATGCTCTGAGTAAATCAGTTCTCTCTACCTTAAGGACAAAATAAAAAACAACAAATATAGATTTGGTTATATTCTGTTAAATAACCTGCAATGATCTGAGACATGTGAATACTGGTTCCAACTCCAACTTGGGTAGTTTTCATTCTTTTTCTGATTCTTGAGCTCTGTCGCCTATTTGCTATGTCATCTATGCCCTCAGAACTAGGCATTTGATATTGCGTCAAACTTGCCTCTCATCATTACAAATTCCTATTGCCTCAGGATAGAATTTTCATGGTCCTTCAGGGTCCAACAACAACTCAGCCTCAGCCCACTTGGCTGGCACCCTGGCCAGGCCACATAGAACCTCCAGGTGGAACCACACAGTACCTGGCAGGTGACTTGGTGGGTGAGCAGGAGTCTCGGAATTGGCTGGGGATACAAAAGCCTCTCAGGGATATTGTGAAGAACTCTTTCTGGCACAAGGCAACGGTGGTAGTGGATGGTGGGAAGTAATTACATGGTGGAAGATAGAGAATGAAGGGGTGGGGAGGGAAGGATAAAATCATAAGAGGAAAGAGGTGACTATGAAAGAAACTAAAGTTTCTCATTGAAATTTGTCAGTGTTCAGCACATGATCTGTGAATTTCAGAGTAAGTGTGTTGGGGCTGGCGAGGCAGCCACATTTGAGTGACTGAGAGCATCAGAACAGGAGATATTAGAACATGCAACTTCAGCCCTACTGAAGTTGGATGAATGGGAATCTAAGTGGTAGATGGGTGGGCTGTGGAAGTAATGAATTCTAAAAGGGGAGGTTCTTCCCTTATTTCACAATTATGAACAAACAAAAAGACTTAACATATTAGAAACTTACTATTTCTTATGAAGGAGCCTGCCAATCTCACATACCAGCTGTTGACTTAATGTAGTTATTATTTGATATTAAATTTCTTCCTATTCTGTGCCAAGAGTATTTGTGAAGTATGACAAATAGGGAAAGAACACTGGTTGGTTCCATGGAATAAATATTCTTTTATATAGCACACACCAAACAAAGTGGTTATCCTTGTATATTCAATGCCTTGAATAAAATAAAAATTTTTTTCTCCCTCACATAACAGTTCAGGGGCGAGCAGTCCAGGGCTGTTAAGATAGTTATGTGGTGTCAGGTCTCCGCCTCCTTTTAGCTGCTTTTTCTACTATAGCTAGGGTGTAGCGCTTGTCTCTAAGGTTTATCTCATATCCCTGATCCAAGTAGCAAGATACAGCATTTGGAGGAGGGAAGTAATCTCCTTCCCTTTCCTGGCACTAACTGGAAGTTGCAGTCAATACTTTGCTCACATCCCAATGGCCAAAACATCATCATATGACCACACCTGGCTGCAAGGGAGCCTAGGAAATGTAGTATTATGGATTGAATGTTTGTGTTCCTCCAAAATTCCTATGTTGAGATCCTAACTCCCCATGTGATGGTATTAGGAGGAAGGTCTTTGGAAGATAATTAGGTCATAAGGGTGGAGCCCTCATGAATGGGATTAGTACCCTTATAAGAAAAGATATGAGGCCAGGTGCGGTGGCTCACACCTGTAATCCTAGCACTCTGGGAGGCCGAGGCAGGTGGATCACTCAAGGTCAGGAGTTCAAAAGCAGCTTGGGCAAGAGCGAGACCCCATCTCTACTGAAAAAAAAAAAAAGAAAGAAAGAAAGAAATTAATTGGCCAACTAAACATATAGGAAAAAAAATTAGCCGGGCATGGTGGCGCATGTCTGTAGTCCCAGCTACTCGGGAGGCTGAGGTTGAAGGATCGCTTGAGCCCAGGAGTTTGAGGTTGCTGTGAGCTAGGCTGATGCCACGGCACTCTAGCCCGGGCAACAGAGTGAGACTCTGTCTCAAAAAAAAAAAAAAAAAGAAAAGAAAAGAAATAAGAGAACTCTCTCACCCTCTTTCTGCATATAAGGATACAATGAGAACTTGGCAGTCTGCAACTTGGAAGTGGGTCCTCACCAAAACCCACCCATGCTGGCACACTGATCTCAGACTTCTAGCCTCCAGAACTGTGAGAAATAAATTTCTGTTGTTTATAAGCCACCCAGTTTATGGAATTCTGTTATAGCAGCCTGAATGGAGTAAGACATGTAGTATTTATTGGGTTGCCATATGCTCACATAAGATTTTTATTACTTTTAAAAAAGAGGAATAGAAACATTGGATGATAACTGTCAATATTAGCCATGGTAAGATATTCACAAAATATTTTGATCTGAGATTTTTTTTGTGGGGGATAGCGATAAGAACTTACTCTTACAATGATAAAAGTTATCAAGAGTTCAGTTCAAATAATTTAAATGTCTAACATGATCCCTGTCCTTAAGGAACTTATAGTCTCATTGAAGGATGTAAGAATATAAACCAATTATTTCAATATAAAACAAGATTTAAGATTAAGTATACACAGAATGCCATAGGAAAACAAGCATGGGAAAGTTAATCCCTATATGAGCTCTTTAAAGACTACTTTGCTGAACACCAAGTATCAACCAAATCTCAAGGGAATAAACATATATATGAATAAAGAGCTGCAGAAGTTAAGGTTAAACCATTTTTTCAACAATATCCCTTAGCTAATAACTGTTGTTTAATTCCTTCCATGAAGTGATAAGGTTATCAGTAGCCCTGGCAATATTCTCAGTGACACCTTCAGTGTGTCAGGAGCCCCCGAAAAGTGGTGGCACATTCCAGTTTTGCTACTCCTGTGCCAAAGCATTCCAGGAACTGGATCTTTGAGATGTGGATATCCTTCTGTCCTCTGAAAGAGGAACAGTTAAGAATCTGTTTCCTTGGTTCTATCCTCCATGAGTAAAACCACACTTAGGAAAAGAATCAAAGAAATTGCTTGGTTTCACAGGCTCTCACTGCTGCCTACTATAGGATCTCAGTATTCCGCAAGGCCCCTCCCAAAGCCAAGTACTTACAAAGGTCACAAGGGTGTTTCTCCCAGATGTTCCCAATCAAGTCTAGTCCATTAACTTAGAGTAAGAGTCATTTTGCTTCCATTCCTCTCACCCTAACTCTTCCCCCACTGAACATGTCCACCTTCTTCTCCAGATAGAACCAGTCAGTGAAAGGCTGTTGCCACTTCTACTGGCTGTGTCTGCTGGGTTCTTCTGACCACTCACACTTGAAGCTGCCAGTACAGTAGAGCCCTGGAAGTGCGAGCAACGTGTGCAAATTGTCTGTTTCTCCATTTGGAAGCTTGCCCATACAATGCTGCTTGCTGTCTTACCAAGCTTTTGTGGAGGAAATCTTAGTTTTTACTTAGAGTTTCTCTCTACCAGCCATCCCCATGCCCTGTGCTAGAATGCAATTCTGAGCGGCCTGATCTAATGGCAAATCTGAGTTGAGGACATCATGTAGTACTCAGAATTGCCCCTCCCTCCTGCAGCTTTGATGTCTCGTCCCTTTTTCTCTGACATGATTCTCACCAGAGGGCTCCTCCTTTACTCTTGTGAATAGACTTCATGAAGGCCCACCCCTGTGGCTCACCCAGAGAGGTTTGAAATGCACGAGTTCAAAGTGGGATACCTTCCAACACCAAGTTGAGGAAGGAGGAGGTGCATGTTAAGCTACACTTCCTGTTTCCTGACATTGCCTCCGAGCCACATCCGCCCCCACCCTCCATCTAACTGTAGATAGCAAGTTTCATCTCTTTGCTATTTTGGCACAGAACAATCATCCAGAGGAGGAACACTTTTCAGTGCTATAGTGATTTAAGAAATATCTCCTGATATGTTCGATCTTTTTTGTAATCTGGTTGTTTTCCCTGCAGCCCCATTGCTATTCTAACCCCAGGAAGGCATGTGTGTTGGGGGTGGGGTGTGTGATGTGTGTACAGTTCCTGTTAGACAGGAAAGGAAATAGAAAGCCTCCTCTATTATTGGGTGAGAAGGAGAAGAAAGGAAGCAAAGGTTACACTATCGGATGGGAGTGTCCAGGCACAATAAGAGAAAGGATATAGTTTACTTAGATGAGCTGCAAGGGTAAGCAGAAGCATGAAAGAAGTGGATTTCAAAAGCCTTTTTTTCCCCATGTTAATATTCCCTGAGGGTGGCTGGTGCTGACTTAGTTGGCTCTCCTCTGAGATGATTACTTGTTGTCTTTTATTCCAGCCAAAGCTGCTGGTATCTGGCTCTTGACTGGAGCCTTCCCTAATATCCCTGGTGCCAATTTGAGTGATGTGGCGGTCAGAGTAAATCCACATTAGTTTAACAACATGGATTCCCTGGTGGTATAATTCATGCTGGCAAATAAAAATTACTTCCCTTGCTCAGGTGATTTTAAAAGTGAGTTATTGGGAGAGCATCAACTCTAACTCCCGAGGGTAGCCCATTAGCATTGTGCCGAATGGCAACAGATGCCAGCAGTAAATTGCAAACATTGACTATGCAATCAGCTGTGGGCTTTTAGCGCTCAGCATCTGCGGGCATTTAACCACTTGCGCGTCTGCCGCACACTCCTTCCAAAGAGATACTCTACGGTTCATTTAGCTGATCAGGACAACAAGGACCCTTATCTGGAAAGGAAGTAAACAATGATTTAAATCATTTGTCTTATTCCCAGTGAAAAAGAAAAAGCATTGCATTAATGAATTCAGCATTTGGAGCTGAATGCATTATATCCCTTCATGGCAACAAAGAACAATGAAAGCAATTTTACCTGTTCTGAAAGCTTTGCAGTTTTCATCTTCCGAGGATTATAAAGAACTGTTCTAGATGCTATTCCAGACGGAGGAATCTGAATCCTTTAAATAGGGAGAAGAAATAATGGTCTCGGAATTTCATCAACGATCTATATTCCCCAAATAGAATTAGAACTGCTTCCTATATCAAAAAATGTTTACTGAATGGAAATTTTATTACCTGAGTATTGAATTCAGTGATACCAAGGGCATGCCTTTGTAGACAAAAGTCCTTCTGCCCAGATTTGGTTTCTATCCTTTCACTAACTTAAATGTAATTAAACAATGCCTTTGAAGTACTGTTTGATTTTTTTGTGGATTTGATACCTTAGTCTTCCTTTTGTTTAACGCCAGTTGAGCCATTTCTTTTGGGGTGTCAGTTTTTCAATATACACTTTCCCTTTTTATCTATTAGTAAGCAGACTCGCTAAGGGTCCATCAGCAGAGGGAACAGGGCTTGCACTGATACCTGGGAGTGGGAGGTGGTGAGTGTAATAAAGAAGGCTCATCTCTTGGACTCTTTTTTCCCTGACATTGACACTACTCCTCCAACACTTTTTATCACAGTCTGAAAAAGTTATTTTGGCACCTTAAAAACTGGTGAAAATAAGTCACTTTGGGAGAATGTACTCAGGAGACACAAGTTCAAGTTCAGTGCCTGCTTCACCTTGTGATGTCTCTGTGCTCCCCCACCCCCCCCACCGCCACCCCAGCCCCCACAAGCAAACTCAACTGTCCATTATCTGTCCTTTTCTTAGCATTGGTTTAGCAACTAGATAGCTGGTATGATTCACTCTAATTCAGGTTTTGTTTTGTTTTGATAAAATGATTTTTCCCTAAAGGTATTTATTTTGAACTGCTAGGGGGAAGGGGAAAAACTACTTAAGAGATTAATATTTAATATGCATGCTGTGGATAAAATTATAACTGAATTCACAAAACATTTGAATTCATGTTCAACTAATTACAGATTTCTGATATTCTTGTAACTGCCTGTGACTTCTGTCTTTTGGGTCTTGATCAGTCATATTTGAAGTCCACCTCTCCCATGCCTCTCCTTGCCTTTTTTGCTCACCTACCTGAACTAAATATTTTCTTTTACTGAGTCCTTATGCTCATTTCCAGGGTTTTCCAAAATTCTCTTCAGTGAACTTAACTTTCCGTCATTTATGCCACCCCTAGGCCTTTGTAGGTGCTACGAAACTTAGTACCTTCTTTCTCTTTCCATGTTTTTCTTCACTGCCCACCCCATCCCCCCTCTTTCTTATCTTCTCTTCTTTGAGAATTGTAGACTGCTGCTACTTCCACTGCTTCTTGCCCGTGTATCCGCAACTCTCCTCCCAGGTGCTCTACTGACCTAGGAAGCAGTCTTCTAGCTGGGTGGGACTTCTTAGCCATTTCAGGCAAGTGGCTCTGCGATTTGGATATAAAATGATGGGAGTCCAAGCTGTGTTCCTCAAAACCAAACCCAACACTCCGGGCAGAAAAAAAAAGCCTTCCATCTCTGTAGCTTGCTTGGGCAGAGTATAATTTTCATAAATTTAAAAACAAGTCTTAGATACAGAATGGGCATGTGTCAAACAATTTCTGAGCTGAGCTTCAGGTAGCTCTCCCAGTGACAGCTTCTCACTCACTGATGAGGGCCCATGGCAACTGCAGGGCACAAGATCACAAGTGAAGCCTGTGTGTTGGGCCCTTAAAAAACTAAGGTTTCTGAGGGTGATAAATGAAAAGGGAGCCTTATGTTTATAGGATCTGCAAAATCCAAATGGTATAAAAGCCTAAGTGTGCCACATCTAGCACAGTGCTGGACTTAGAGCAGGAATCCGAAACATATTGATTTGCTTGAGCCAAATGTGCCTAGGAGCATTTAATTGTGACTTCCAGACACATTAAGCCATTTTTCCTTCTGGCAGTGGGAGAGACCGAATGCAGACAGGAAAGAAACTTCTCCCCCTGTTTTGTGCAGTGAATTCTGGTAGAGGAAGTGTTTGGGGTAGAGAAAGAGGCAGGGTAAAATGATCTCCCTTCTGGTTTTGGTGCCAGAATTGATAAGCCAAAATGTGTACACAACAGGGGCGAGGTCTGCTCCCAGAGCTGGAAGTGCCGTTGAGTTTTCTTGTACCATAATCTCTTTCCAGTAGAGGCCTTTGCCAAGTTGGGGCCAGAAGAGGACTGCTCTCTGGAAGGCTCTGCCGTACTCCAGGAGCTGGGATTGGCCTGACCACAAATAAAACAATAAAGCAAGGAGTTACTGTGATACTCTGGTCTTCACAGCGCAATATAGAGATTAAGGCCATATAAGAAAATGGTCTTTGGAGCAGATAACCCAAGTTCAAATTCTGGTGCCTTTGTTAAGATCTGGAGCCAGAATGACCAGATTACAATCCTGGCTCTGCTACTTATCAATCTCATGATCTTGGGCAAGTTTTGTAACGTCTCTGTGCCTTTGTTTGTCCATCTCTAAAGTGGGGAAAATTCCTGACTATCTCACTGACCTGTTAAGAGAATTAAATGAGTTAATATAAGGAAGGCACTTAGATCATACAGGACATAAATTAAGTGCTGGATAAATATTTGGCCTTTCCTTCCTGCTAGCTTAATTTAAGCACCTTATATAAGTGGCAGAAACCATGCACAGCTAACTGAAGCAAAAACAAAAAAGGTGGTGGTGTTTATTATAAGAATACAGGGATAGGCTGGGCATGGTGGCTCACGCCTGTAATCCTAGCACTCTGGGAGGCCGAGGCGGGTGGATCGCTCAAGATCAGGAGTTCGAAACCAGCCTGAGCAAGAGCGAGACCCCGTCTCTACTAATAATAGAAAGAAATTAATTGGCCAACTAAATATATATAGAAAAAATTAGCCGGGCATGGTGGCACATGCCTGTAGTCCCAGCT